>VZSR01000479.1:9069964-9286964 GCA_013398615.1 Brachypodius melanocephalos
AAAAAAAGCACAAAAACATCTATGGCCTAGAGGGCTCCTGAGGTGAAGCAGCTGGAGGAAAGGGCTGGGTGCCATTGCTGTGAGCACTGGGGCTGTGCTGCGGTGGGAGCAGGCGCCTGGATGAGATCCTTGCAGGGAGAGAGGGAGCCCTGCTGTCCCCCAGCCGCAGAGATCAGAGCCTGATCAGGCTGTGCCAGTCCCCTCAGTGCTGTTGGAGCAGACAGGGGTCCTCTGTGTCTATGGAAAACCAGGCTGGCTGTGGGTTTGTGCTGTAGCTCCTGGTGCCTTTTGAAGCTATATTTAGTTGGTGACATCTGTGGGTGTTGAGTGGAGGATTTTGGGGGCTGTTTTGAAAGCGCTGGCTCTTCCTACACTAGCAGGGAAGTTTAAAAGCCTTGTGGCAAGCTTTGTGCCTTGGAGCCAGGATTCTCAATGAAGTGCACGTGGGATAAATGAGAGACACGTGGGACTGCTGCTGCTCATGAAAGGAGGCACTGTAGGTGGGTTGGGGAGGTCCTAGGGGAAAAGGGGAGGATTCAGGGACCCAGCTGAGAGCTTGGACTCTTCTGGACTTGAAATCCCCGTGCAGGAGCCATAGAGAAAGGAACTGGGGAAGGGGAATGCACATGGCTCTGTCGTGTTGTGTCTGACTCTGCCTTATTGACACTTCAAAGCCTCCAGCTCTGAGCAAGGCCAGGGTGAATCACTGGTTTCCAGGCTCTGAAGGGGACCGGTTTTGATCATCCAGGCAAAGTTGTCCAGCTTTTCGAAGGAGATCAAAGGCAGCTTTGAGCAGGGCTGAGTAGGCTACTCAGGGTGTTTCCCGGGGCATCCCCAGATAGCCTGTGCTGATCCTCCCACCCTCACCCTACCCCAGCCAGGGCTGCTTTTCTTCTAAACAAAGCCAGTGAGTCAGCAGAAATCCTTGCTGCAGGAGCCTGGAACCTGGCACGGGCTGCCCTTCAGGGCAGGGCCCAGCAGGTTCTCCTCCCTCTGTGGAGCACCAATGTCCTGGAGGAGACCTTCATCCATGATCCCGGTTTGTGTTGGGCAGAGTTGTGCTGCTCTGTTGCTTGGACTCTGTGTGCCCTGGGAGCCTGATCAGAGACCTTGCAGCCAGACCTGAGGGACAAAGCAAGCTGAATTCCTGTTTTCTGCTTGTAAGGAGGTGGTGTGTGAGCTGGAGCCAAGATAGGCCATGGTGAGGTTGACTTGACTTGCTGTGAGGTCTGTGAACCCCAACAGTCTCACTCTGATGTGTTAAAACACCCCAGAGATGCTTCAGTGCCTAAATACTTTCAGCTGTAGTGGGATTTAGGCACTTGATGTATCTGGCTCATTCTCTCTTTACATTTCCTCTCTTGAACTTGCTGTCCCTGCTGGGATGCCTGACTTCAAACCAGGATTCAGCAACCCTAGACTTTTGCATCCAGAGCCCTGCTCTGCTCCCTGGGGAGCACTGGCCTCACAGCACTGTGATAGGTCTTGGCTTTCACAAGGGCATGTTTGCTTTGCTTTTCTGTGGGTGCTTTGCAGCATGAGCTGAGCTCCTTGCCCCCCTCCCTCCCCTCCCTGGCTGGCAAGGGCAAGAGGAGAGGGCAGAGCTAAGGCAGAGAATGCCTTTCTGCAGCAGCATAGGGTTAACAGTCCATCTCTGGGCCACCTGGATTGGTCAGGAGTTTTCTGATCATAATGGGGCAGTTCTGAGATTCAAGTCAGGAGCTGACTTTTTTTCTGTTTACCTTTTCCTCTTAGCCCTCCATTGCTGAAGGGGGAGCTGCTTTGCTTCCTACCCACTTCTCTCTGGAGCCAACACTCCCACCCACAAATCTCAGCTGTGTTTTAACTCTTTTGTTGTCCTTCTCTTGCAGAACTTACAACTCCAGCAAAAGTGGTGAGGGCTGCCAACCCGAGACAGAGGAAAGGAAGCAAGGTAAGGCTCTCACTGGCCCCCGGTTTCTGGTGCAGTTGTCAGTGTTGCATGAGCCTCTCGAGGGTCTGGAGAGCTTGATTGTGGAGAGGCTGATGTGCTGGCCTTGTTCTCTATCTCCTCTTTGGCATTTTAGGGGTCTTGCATGCTGCTCTGACTGGTTTTCTGCCCAGCTAGGTCAGGGAAGACCTTCTCACCTCCCCTCTAACAGGGAGGCACTTGGAGGAGTCTTGGATGTGGAAAACCTCTCACCCCACTGTGAGGACACCCCAAATTCCTTGTGGGCTCAGCCTGTGCCCAGCTCTGCAGGCAGGGTGGTGACAGTGGTGTGTCTGCAGCTCTGTCCTTCCCTGTGCAGTCTGTTCCTCCTTGGCACACAGAGAGCCAGGGAAATTGATGTCAGACAAAGCAACTCCTCTGGAGGAACCAGGGCAGTTTGTTCCAGAGAATCAGTGGTGATGGAGGGACAATTTCTTCTGAGGCACAGCTGGGGACAGGGGCTCCCAGCAGCCAGTGGAGATGTATCTGCAACTTGATAGGACTTTCCTTCTCCATTCCATTTTGGAGAGAGGAGGCCCTGGGGATGGAAGGTGCTCCTCTCTGTGAAACAGGCATGGCCCTGCACTGGAATTGGTTTGCCCAGGAAAACTTACCTCCTGGGCAGAGGAGTATGGCACCTGCATGCAAAGATGGGATCTCCTGAAGGATAAAAAATTAATTTGACTCCACATTAATTCAGAAACAACAATCTCACAAGGGCAAGGAGGAGTTTCTGTGCCCAGATAAACTCAGTGCCCAGCCATGATTCATCTGGTACCTGGGCAGCTGTTTGGTTTCTTTCCTGTGTCCTACAGGTCCTCTGAAACCTGAAAGAGATAGAAATGATTGTAGTAAGCAGGTCATTTATTCAACAGAGAAGCAGTTGATGTTCCCCCATGTGGCCATGGGGTGACTGGGATGAGGAAGTTCCCTTCACCTGCTTGAATTTTCTCAGCCACTCTGAGACCATCCCTTTGCTTTGTTGGCAACACATGGTGGTTGTAGTTAGGCACTTCATTGGGGCTGTGCCTGGCTGTGACTGCCACTAGGTGGAAGAGCTTCTTCGTTGGGATGTAGTTGCTTCAGTTGTATTTAGAATGCTGTAAGCGGAGTGCTTTCCCTGTCCAAGGGATGTTGCCTGTGATCGAGTGAATAACCCTCTGCAACTTGCTGCCAAATGCTGCTGCTGGGGCAGAATATTTGGTGAGAGGCTGGGAGCTTGCAGGAGTGGTGGCAGCCTTGTTACAATGTCTGATGAACATAAACTTGTCTGCAGCCATTTGGAATTAGTTCGGGGTTCCTGCTTTGGTGGGGAGAGGGGCTGTGTATGTGAATGTCCCCCTCCAGCCTCCAGGGGACAGCTGTTTGTGGGACAGTGGTGGGTGGAAAACATTGTTCCTTGGTGCAGGGAACACCTGCAACTTTGTTCACTAACAGGACCTTTCTCTTTGGTACAAGGTTGGTGACTTTGGTGATGCCACAAATTGGCCAACACCTGGAGAAATAGCCCACAAGAGCGTCCAGGTGAGAGCACAGAACCATTGTGATGAGCAGGATAAGGCCATTGCAGACCTCCCTATCCCTCTGGAAACACTGGCTGAGCCAGGTCATTTGGGGTGCTGAGTGTCAGCGCAGAGGCAACCAGGAATAGTGTGCAGGGAATTTCCTTTTAGGGCTGCCTGTGTGGCAGACTCCCTCCCTAGTGCTATTCTGGGAACCTGGGGCCCAGTCTAAACCCTGGGCTGGCTGAAGCAGGTAGGCCAGCTCCCAGACCTGCTCTCTACAGGGCTGCTCTGTGCAGGAAGGGACTGGGCCAAAGTTAGGAGTTCCATGGGAGGAACTGAAAATGCATGAGAAAAGTTTGGTGTGCCGAAGGGGTTTAGCCCTTCCTCCCTGCTGAGGACATGGGTGTCATTGAAACCTTTCTATTTTTGGATGCTGCTCTGCAAGCTCCTGGGCTGCCTGTCAGGGCAAGGTGGTCACTCACCTCTTTCCCACTGGGGCAGTCTGGTCCCTTAGGGAACAAACCCATCCATGAGTACGAGGTCTCCCTGTCAGCCCATCTTGGTGTCTCAATGAGCCCTTGCCTTGCTCAGCCATGAGCCCTTCCCTAGGAGCAGGACAGCTGTGGGAGGTACAGGGCAGGGATGCACCCAGCCTAGGGCAAAGTCTTCCTGTTCGTTTCTCCTGCTGGGACAGCTGGGGTCTGCCTCCAGCTCCTCACTACTCCCATCTCTCACATCTTTCCTGCACTGGTGTGTCCCCAGCAGCCGCACAAAGCACCGTCCCTTCGGAAGCTGCCTGTCAAGAAAGACATGAAGGAGCAGGAAAAGGGGGATGGAAGTGATGGCAAAGAGAGCCTGAAAACCAAATCAGATGAGTCTGGGGAGGAGAAGAATGGTGATGATGACAACCAGAAGTCAGCCCAGAAGAAGAAAGGTAAGGCAGGAGCTGGTGGGGACAGACTCCCCTAGGCTCAGTTTGTCTCCTTCCCAATCCACAGGCCCGTGGAAGCATCCTCTGCCTTCCCTGGGGGCCTTGCTGCAGGACATGATCCCAGTGCAGGGACGGCTGTGGGAAAAGGTGTTTGCAGGCTTCAGGTGTCATTTTGGTGGGAGCAGGTGGAGCAGGGCCCAAGTAGAGGCAGGGCAGGAGCCTGCTTTCCCATGTGCTCCATGGTGGCACAGAACAGCCCCTCACTGTGGGTTGTATCAGCTGTGGTTGACACGTGGGCTCAGTCTGGCCTGAGCCTAGGCAGGCAGAAACGGGCACAGGAAGGGCAAGTGCTGTGACAGTTGCTGCAGGCAAGTTGTGACTCATGTCCCTCCATGTCTTAGAGTCCTGGTGAGAACTTTTCTGCTTTCAGTGAGGCCTGGAAGGATGTCAGGGTCTGTCCAAAAGGCACTGCTTTCTCTCCTCCATGTGTGGGGGGCTGTGTGGCAAGAGGGGGCTGCAGGGGAGGAAGCAGACGCACTCTGAACCTGTGTCTCAGCCAAACCCTGTCCTTTTGCAGGCAACAAACACAAGTGGGTCCCTCTGCAGATAGACATGAAGTCAGAGGTGCCTAGGGACAAAACGGCCTCTCGGAACAACCGGCAAAATGAGCAGCACAGGCACCCCTCCAACAACCGCAGCGAGCTCAAAGGTGGGGGCTCGGGCTGGGGACCTGCTCCTGGCCTGGCTATGGGGCAGAGCGAGCCCTGTACCCAGGGGGGGAATTCCCTGCATTCAGAGGGCTCTGGGCTCTCTCCAGGGAGGTGCTGTCATTCCCTAACACCCCTGCTGCCTGTTCTTCCCCGTGTGCTGTAGGCTGGCACCCCGACAACAAGCATGAGCGCAGCTGGCAGGACCACGATGAGACTTCCAGCGTGAAGAGCGAGGGAGGGGCCGTGCGAGGAACCTTCCGGGGCCGGGGCCGTGGCAGAGGCAGGGGCCGTGGCCGTGGCAGAGGAGGTGATGACTGTGTGTGTGCTCTTGTGACTACAGGGAGAGTGATACAGCGTGCAGAGCTGTGTGTCTGTGCGCCTGAGAGACCTGGGGCTCTAAAGTGGCCTGGGGAGGGCAGAGCACTCCAGGGATACAGGGAAATACTGTGGCAGGTCATTCTAGCCTGTAAATTGAGCTGCTGTTAACGAAGAAATAATTCTTGCTACTATTTTTTTAAAAGCAGATGTCCTCCTGCTACTCAGGGCCAAGCTCTTTTTCATGTTTTCTGCTCCTTGAAATATTGCTGTGAGCAGGAGTTGAAGCATGCCGATAGTCTGTGAAGGCCTTATGCCATTTGAGAGCCAAGCAGGAGTTATGGTTTGGGTGAGGAAGAGCATCTGCCCTGGCATTTGACTGGGCAGTGTCTGTGCTAACACTGATGCAGCTTCAGTGTAGGGCCTTTGTGTGTCAGCTGGGCTGCCCAGTTGCCGTTGGGTAAGAGGGTTCCTGGCCTTCTCTGTAGCAGAAGCAGAGAGCAGGAGGTTAAGGGATGTGGGTGCTCCACTGCAGGTTTCCAGGGGGTCCTCAGGAAGAGGGAAATACTTATGCAGGAGTCCAGTCCCATCTGGCAGTGCAGCCTGTTTGCAGATCCCAGGGGCTCTGTGCTGACCCTTCTGGTGTCCCCCAGGGCACTTTGACTACCAGTATGGATACCGGAAATTCGAGGGCTCGGACGGCTCCCGCACTCAGAAGTACGCCAGCAACATCACCTACTACTTCGACAACATCAGCAGTGCTGAACTCTACAGCGTGGACCAGGAGCTGCTCAAGGACTACATCAAGAGACAGATGTGAGCACCACCTCCTGTCCTTCTTGGGTGGTGGGGACTGTGCAGCCAATCCCATGGGAAGGGTTAGAGCCGAGGGGTTGACTGTGCTTTGCTTCCAGCACCAGCCACATCTGGGCTCCCCAGGCCCTCAGTGTGTGGGGGTTATTTCCTTGGGGGTGCCCAGAGGATGGTGGTTTGGGGCTTCCTCTCACAGACACGTTGTCCCTGCAGAGAATATTACTTCAGCGTGGACAACCTGGAGCGAGACTTCTTCCTGCGCCGCAAGATGGACTCGGACGGCTTCCTGCCCATCACGCTGATCGCCAGCTTCCACCGCGTGCAGGCACTGACCACCGACATCAGCCTCATCATCAAGGTGAGGGCAAGGAGAGGTGACCTTCCTTCTGGTTCTGCTTCTTACCAGCCCTGTGTAATGCCTGTTCACTGTGGATGAGGTGCAAGTGGAGCCTTCCCTTGTCCTTGACTTGCTCCTGCATTAGTCCTCCCAGGGAGGAATGGCTTGGGCTGACTCCCTCAGTACGCCAAAGCAAGGCCCTAAGTTAAACGAGTACTGCTTGGTTCTAGGCCCTGAAGGACAGCAAGGTGGTGGAAATCGTGGATGAGAAGATCAGGAGAAAAGAGCAGCCGGAAAAATGGGCTCTGCCTGGCCCTCCTATGGCAGACTACACACAGACAGACTTCTCGCAGTTCATCAATTGCCCCGAGTTTGTGCCCCGGCAGAGCTTCCAGAAAGAGACTGGTGAGCACTGGGGGAATGTGGTGGGAGGTGTGGGATGCAGTGCTGGGACTGCAGCATGACCAAGACCCTGAGAGTCAGGAGTGTTCCCAGGGCAGGGCTCTGCCATTGGCTTTCTTCTTGGTGGTGGGAGCTGCTATGGGCTCTGTCCTTGGACCCCTAGAATGCTGCTGCCTCCAGACATGGGGTAATGTGAGAGACTGAGTGTGGCTTGTACTCTGTTAGGGCTGAAGAGATTCAGAGACAGTCAGTCCTGCTGAAAGTCTCTTGGCTTTCCTGGAAATAGTCTACAACTGCTGGGCAGAGCAGAGGACACCTGTGAATCCAGCCTTCCTTTACTGGTTGAGGAGATACTGGGCACAAAGTGGGCAGCAGGTGTGGAGCTGTCAGCCAAGTGCTGCAGAAGGGTCTTGCATCTTTCATGGGCTTCCCATGCTCTTGTCACCCATCCCACAGGGGCTGGCAGAAGCCCAGGGCTGGGCCTGAGAGCTCACGTGGAGGATCTTGGTGCTGTCATAAGAGTTTGGACAGGAGGAAGATCTGGCTCCAGACTCTTGGGAAGGTTTCCCAGAGAGCAGCAGAGCACCTGCTTTAGGGCTTTGTGTGTCTGGGAAACTGTCACCTGCAAAGCTCTGTGGCTGTCATAGCCCTAACTGGCAGTTCCCACTCTAGCACTTGTGGGCACTGTGCTGGTAAACTTTGGCCACTGTATGCCAGGTTGTCTGCAGGCTGTGCCATGCTGCCAGGATGGTTGGGTAATTTGTAACTACAACCCCTGGGTTCCCTCCCTCCCTCTGAAGCAATTTGTGCCTCTTGTTGGCTCCAGAGTCTGCTCCAGGCTCCCCACGTCCTGCCAGCCCAGTCCCCACCAAAACAGAGGAGGTCAGTAACCTGAAGACAATGCCTAAGGGCCTGTCCACAAGTCTGCCAGACCTGGATTCAGAGACATGGATTGAAGTGAAGAAGAGACCCCGACCTTCCCCAGCCAGGCCCAAGGTAAGTGATGTAGGAGCTGTTGGACTGGGAGTCTCCCAGTGATTGGAGTGACTTGGATCATACATGGGCAGGCTTCAGTCATATAGGGTTTGTTGGAAATGATGTCCCAGTCTCCTCTGTTTTCATCTGAGCCCCTTTGGAGCTGCTGTTCAGTGGTGTAAATGAAGTGTTCTCCCCAGAGGGGCTGGGGTGAAGAAACAAGGGGCAAGAGCTGGGTCTTGTGTCCCTGTGTGGTCTTCACCCTGTGTCACCCTTGTCCCCCTACCTGCAGAAACCAGAGGAGTCAAAGACACCGCAGCAGCAGAAGCAAAAGGACCAAGATGAACCTGAGGAGCTCGACTTCCTCTTCGATGAGGAGATGGAGCAGATGGATGGCCGCAAGAACACCTTCACCGACTGGTCAGACGAAGACTCGGATTATGAGATCGACGACCGCGACGTGAACAAGATCCTGATCGTGACGCAGACCCCTCCGTACCTGCGCCGCCATCCCGGCGGGGACCGGACTGGCAACCACACCTCCAGGGCTAAAATGAGCTCGGAGCTGGCCAAGGTCATCAACGATGGGCTGTACTACTATGAGCAGGATCTGTGGACAGAGCAGTTTGAGCCAGAGTATTCTCAGATCAAGGTGAGAGTGGGAGGGATCCGTGTGGGCTGTGGGGGGGGCCTTGTGTGCAGCAGTGTCTGCTGGGCTGGGGTGGAAAGGGCAGTGCAGAGGGTTACAGCCTGCTCGTGGGGTAGAGCTAAGCTGGGATTAGTCCTCTTGCAGTGTTTGGGATTCTTGGCTGCCACCATCATGTTTGGCCATACCAGAGATAAATAAACACAGCACTGTAACCAGACGTGAGGCTACAGCCAGATAAACAAAGTGCCAGTAGTGAGGTGACCTGGAACGTGGAGCCCATTGTTCTGCTGCCTGCCAGGATCTTGGCTGGTAGTGCCAGATCTGGGAGGAGAACTGGACGTCTCTGCACTGCCCTTAGTCCCCTGTGCATTGTGGCACAGTCTCTTGGTGACTACATGTGTTGTGGATGGATTCATAGCTGGCTGGGCTGCACTGGCCTGTGCTCTTCTCTGTTTTGGTGTCAATTTGCACAGACCTGAGTTTTTTATAGAAAGCCCATCTGCTGTTTTGAAACATTTGTATCCCAAGTTGGTGACTCCTACTCCTGGGGACTTGCCTAGACTCATTCAGTGAGAGAAATCATGGCTGTAAGGTGGGATGACTTATTGGAGCTCCCAGCTGGGCTCAGTGCTTCAAGTTTGATACCTGGCCCATTGCTGAAGCACTAACAGGGACTCTGTATGTTGGGGTGCATGTCCTGCCTGCGTGGCTGTGAGGATGTGGGGAGGGGGTCTCTAGGGACACAAGATGGTGGCAGAGGGGTCCTGGCCAAGAATGGGCCACTGAGCTCATCTTGAGCTTTACTGCACTGGTTCTGACCTGGTGGGTAAAAGCCTGAAAGCAGCAGGTGCTGATTAGTGAAGCTGCCTTGTGGGATCCCTGAAAGCTTGACAGTATCAATGGCTCAGACATGGCCTGTGCAGTGCCCAGTGTTCTGTCTTGCTACACCTCCCCTTCCTGCCCCTGTGCAGCAGGTGTCCTCTGGGCATCCAGGCCCTGTGGCTGCCCTTGGGACCCAGTGTTGTGGCTATGGCTTAAGCAGAGCCATGGTTGTGCTGGGGTGAGTGATTTCCTCACCATTTTCCTTCTCCAATGCAGCAAGAGGTGGAGAACTTCAAGAAGGTGAATATGATCAGCAGGGAGCAGTTTGACACTCTGACCCCAGAGCCCCCCGTGGATCCAAACCAGGAAGTCCCTCCTGGTCCCCCCAGGTTCCAGCAAGGTAAGAGATGGGACATGAATGGATGGGTCCAAATTTGTCCAGGCTCCTCAAGTTGAGAGGTTCTTGGAGGCTGGGTAGCAGCTGGGGAGAAGGAACTGGGGTCAGGGGTGCAGTTGATTATCTAGTTCACAGAATATTCTGAGTTGCATCTTTCCCAGATTAATGATGCTCTTCTGGCTGAATGATGTGGGGCTCTGGAAGAGGAGCCCAAAAGCAGAGGCGTCCCAGTGGAGTGAGGAAACCATGGCAGACTCAGATGTAGTTCCTGGGATTTGGCTTTCCTCTTGGACCCTCTCTGAATCTCAGAAGGCAACTGCCTGCTGGGCCTTGTTTGCCTGTGTCCTTGGGAACTGGGATTTGTTGCTACTGTTCACCACCACTAGGAAGCAGATACCTTGTGGGGAGCTCTTTGCATCCGCTGCTAGGATTTGGGCTTTCTGGCCAAACTGGATTTCAAGCTGCTCATGTGGGAGAGCTGGCATGTGACCCTGCTTCCCATCTGTGGGGTGGTGGTGATGCTCCAATGCCCAGAGCCCAGCCTGACACAGGGCGGGGGTTTCTCCCTGCAGTACCTACAGACGCTTTGGCCAACAAGCTCTTTGGAGTCCCTGAGCCTTCCACCATCGCCCGCTCCTTGCCCACGACTGTCCCAGAATCACCCAACTACCGCAACGCCAGGACCCCCCGCACCCCACGCACGCCGCAGCTCAAGGACCCGACACAGACGCCCCGCTTCTACCCCGTGGTGAAGGAGGGCAGGACGATAGATGCCAAGGTGGGAGCAGGCTGGGCTGGGGGACAGGAGCTGGGGCTCCCAGCTGGGGCCTGAGGAGGAAGGGAACACACCCGTGATGCGCCGTGTTTTGCAGACTCCACGGAAGAGGAAGACGAGGCACAGTTCGAACCCTCCGATGGAGTGCCACGTGGGCTGGGTTATGGACTCCAGGGAGCACAGGCCCCGGACTGCCTCCATCAGGTACCAGAGACAGGCGTGCAGGATCGTGCAGGAGGCACAAATGGGAAAGGGAGGGAGTGTGGGAAGGAAGGGGAAAGGCAACATCTGGTCTTGCAGGGAAGGTCTCCTGTTAGGTGACTGAAGAAAGGACTGGGATCAAACCTGCCCTTCCTGGAAAAGCTTGGAGAAAATCTGTAGCCTTGGAGAGTAGCAAGATAAGACTTGATTAGAAGCACTGGTCCCCTTCCTAGTACGCTGCTCCATGGCTCGTGTCCCAAACCCAGGATAGTGACAGGGTGTGGGTGGGATCAACAGACAGGTGGGGTGGTGTGTGACCCCCTCTCCTGGGTGATGCCAAAGAGGGGTGCTGACAGGAGTCTCTCATACTCAGCTCCAGCCCCTCGGAGGGGACCCCGGCCGTCGGGAGCTACGGCTGCACCCCGCAGTCCCTGCCCAAGTTCCAGCATCCCTCACACGAGCTGCTCAAGGAGAACGGCTTCACACAACATGTCTACCACAAGTACCGGCGGCGCTGCCTTAACGGTAGAGACCTTGCCCCGAGGGGTGGGACAGGGTGTCCGTGTTGGGGACAGGAACGTGGCAGGGATGTCCTAGAGGACAGCTCTGCTGGCAGCTGCCCTGTCCCCACGGTTTGTGGGGAGCATGGGCTTTGCTCATGTGTCCAGTGCTGGGGCTGGGTGTCACCACAGGGCCCTCCTGCACATGAGCCCCTGACTCCCTGGGAGAAGATTGGCTTTGTAATCATCCCCTCCTCCCCAAACAGAGCGAAAACGGCTGGGCATTGGTCAGTCCCAGGAGATGAACACGCTCTTCCGGTTCTGGTCCTTCTTCCTCCGAGATCACTTCAACAAGAAAATGTATGAGGAGTTCAAGCAACTGGCTGTGGAGGATGGGAAGGAGGGATACAGGTAAGAGAGGAGTGACAGAGTGGCCTTTTCTAAGGGTGTGGCCTTTTACAGGGCTCACAGCGAATTAAGGCAGTGCCTCTGCCTTGCTTGGAGGTGATTCTGGGGTTATTCTCAGTCTCCTGCTGCTGCCCTGTGTTGTGTGCATGTGTCAGCACATGCAGTGTCTGAGCTGCACGTGCTGCTCCCTTCCTAGGTACGGTCTGGAGTGCCTTTTCAGATACTACAGCTACGGGCTGGAAAAGAAATTCCGGCCAGACATATTTAAGGACTTCCAAGAAGAGACCATCAAGGATTATGAAGCTGGTAGGTGCCTCCTTTGGCTTCCCTGGGATTGGCAGTGATGTAGCTCAGCTGCACGGTGCTCCTGAGCCTCTTGTCATCATTTTGGGGAAGCCATGTAGTGCTGTACATTGAGGACAGGGATGTCCTGTTGCTCATTTCACAGGAGAGGGTTGAGTATCACCATCCTGAAGATTGCTGGGGGTTGGCGGAGGGCAATGGGAGGCTGCAGCTCTCCCAAAGCATTTCCTGTGGGATTTCTCAAGGCCCTGAAGTGGCTGAACCTTGTCACCTGAGCCTGGGGACATCCCTATTCAAGGGGACTGCCCAAGACTGATGTAGGTAGCTTCTCTCCAAGTTTTCCATCTTGACTAGGCTGTGCCCACCAGCAGGACAGTAAGGTTTGTGGGGAAGTCTGGAGGAAAGGTGTCTTGTGTTTGTCCTGCTGACATCTGGATTGTTTTGGGTTTTTTTTTTCCCCCTCCAGGGCAGCTCTATGGGCTGGAAAAGTTCTGGGCCTTCTTAAAATATTCCAAAGCCAAAAATCTGGACATTAACAGCAAACTGCAAGAATACCTCAGCAAGTTCAAGCGCCTCGAGGACTTCCGAGTAGATGTGAGTAGACACAATTCCTGCCCCACACTGATGGCCCCTGCAAACAGCCCACTGAGGATGGAGGATTTGGGAGTCGAGTCCCCAAGTGGTGGCAGGAGGGGGGGCAGTGACACCTACTGTCACTCCCAGTCATTGCAGCCAGGCCGGGAACAAACTGCAGGATTAGAATATGGCAAACGCACTCAGTGTGGGATAAGGGAGCTGGGTGAGCCTGTCCTCCCCAATGAGGAAAGGGAGCATTGATGGTTTGAGTAGAGCCAGCACTGTGTGGAGCTTTGGCTCCTAAAGTTCTGGACTGTGCCTCTGTGTGGGAAGCGGGTGACTAAGAGCAAGTTGTCACTGTTGTGGTCAGTTTGGATGTCAATTCGTTTTTCTGTCAAATGTGGCAGCAGGAAATTTGGGCAGGGAAGCTGAATGCTTGGGGAGAAATGTGTGTGTGTTCCTTTGGGCCAGGGAGAGAAGTTACAATTGGAGGCTTGTAGGAAGGCTGTTTCCTGATCCCAGGGGAGGGCACTTGAATTTGAAGGAGGCTGTGCTGATACTGGGGTGCTTCTCTTCCAGCCACCCATGGGGGAGGAAGGTGGACACAAGAGATACCCTGCGACATCAGGGGGAGATGGCAGGAAGCGCTACCCATCCCAGTCTTCCAGCAAAACGGTCAGCCAGTGCCCATCCAGCCAAGCCCACGCCTCACCCAGCCAGCCTGCACAAGAGGATGCCAAAAACCTGAGCCAGCAATCCCCTGCCCCATCAGCTGCAGAGTCGCAGACAGTGGGGAAGTAGAGAGGCTGCAGCGTCCGCTTCCTGCTGAGGGGTGGGGTGGGTTGGTGGGGAATGGCTTGGAGAAGGGCAGACATGAGGGGGTGGGACAGGAAGGGAGCTGGAAGGTGTGGGTTCCCAGGAATAGGCTGCTTGGGAGAAACTTCAACGCACATGATTTTCTTCTCTTGTGGCTGGAAAGCAAAGACGATCTGCATCCAAAACACCATTTTGCTATTACTACCCTGACCAGAGCCAGACCCGTTCCCAGCAGACCCACCCTTCCCCTTCCCTCTCCTCCTGTGCACACACTCATGTCTTAGTGTCTCTTCAAAAAAATGTGTTCTGGCTGGGTTGGAAAGGGGAGATTTTTTTATTATTATATATATATATCAAGTTTTAAATTATTGTTAGAAGTTCGTCTGGATTTACCAAAACAAGTCTGCTCTGTGTGGCCCCCAACGAGTCCCCTCTGTGTCCCCCTCGGATCGCGGGGCAGCCGCTCAGGAAGCTCGGAGGAGCGAGGTTCCCCCAGTGGGGGACCGAAGCCACAGCGTGTGACGATGCTGCGGAGCCTCTGACCTCCATGACCCGGCTGGCATCTCCCATTCCAGCACTGACCTCCACCCCAGGAGCGTCGCCCTGTTCGTTCTCCTGCTCCCTCCTCCCTGACGTCTTCACCTTCCCGAGGGTCTGGCTCTCCCTCTGTCCACCTCTCCCTTCCGTCACGGACAATTTGGAAGTCAACCAAAGGACCTTTGCCAAGGATAGGCTTGTTCTGACTCCTTCCTGCGAGGATGGCTGGTTGGGATGCTGGCAGGCACCTGGACTCCAGCCTGCGTGGACGGTGCACCCGCTGCCCCAGGAATGCCCATCACTTGCAAAGACAGGACTTTGCTGAAGGAGCTTTTCTCTTCCTTTTCCCTTGGAAAAAATGACATAACAAAAAAAAAAAAAAACAACCCCACAAACCCTTCTAAAACAACAACAGAAAAACTCTTTAAAAAAAAAGACACATCTCCCTTTGCTTTCTTCCTTGGAAATATTATTGAAGAAAAAAAAGAAAAAAAAAACAAACAAAAAACCCCCAAAAACACACAAAAAAAAAGTTGCCTTATGGTGGAGCTGGACTGGGGAGGCTTGTTTGGCTTCCTGCACCCTGGGGTGTGCTGGGCTCTTGGCTCCCCCCAGGCCCAGAGACTCCTCACGGCATCGCTGCCGAGCTGATCTTCCCTGCGGCCTTTCCTCCGACCCCGCAGCTCGCTCGGATGCCTCTCCCATCGTGGAGCCTCCCTGCCAGGCCTGAGTCTCCTGGGGAAGGTGCTGAGGGCAGTCACAGCCCAGACTGGTGCTCACACAGCAGCTCTGCTGTGTTGGTACCGTGGCAGCCTTGTCCCCACAACAGCGACTGTTCCTGTCATGGCCTTGCTCGCACCCCCGGCCCTCCCTGGCAGGAGGTGCCTCTGCTCCTGTCTGTGCTTCCAGCGTGGTTGGGGAGTGAGCAGGGAGATTGTCACAGCAGCTTGGGGGGACAGGTCCTGGCTGTGAGCAAGGGCTGCTGGCAAGGGGGTGAGGCAGCCCTGGGAAAGCTGTCCCACAGCAGTCAGTGGCTCGGGGCTGCTGGTGGGATTTGTGCAGGGGTGAGCAGGAGACATGCCTGGCACAGGAGAGCTCTCGCCTGGGTTTCCTTGTGTGTTGTGGTGTGGCAGGCAGCTGCATGGAGTCTCCCACTCAGGGCACAGTCCCTGTGCATTTCCAAGGGCTGAGATGACACCGTGAGCTCCTTATTCAGCTGAGGCAGGGGGTGACTGCAGAGCTGCTGTGGCATTTATGTGATTGATCCTTACACCCAGTGCCAGGTGGACTTTGGCAGGCAAACCCTCCCTAGGCTGTCAGCTGGATCCTTCGTGAGGGCTGTGTGTCAGGCATGAGATCTCTGAGATGTCCAGTGCTACCTCTGGAGATGCTCCAGAGGTATCACTGGAAAGTCGTGTTCCTTTCTATCCAGACCTGCTTGCCTTGCTGCCACCGTGCTCCTTCTGCTGGGTCCCTGGGATACCCACAGGCTGGGCTGTGGCTCCGGGGCTCCATCTCTGAGCTCCAGAGCTGTGCTCCTGTGTGCAGTGTGGAGTGGGCACATGATGCACCACTCCAAAGTTGCAACTTGTTGTGTTGCCCTCTGCAAAGTCACCAGCTGGTACTAAACAGTGTTTTCCCGAGGGATCCAGTTGATCCAGAGCTGTGTCTCATAGCTAGGAGAAGTCATCATCTCTCCAGGGCTGTCTCTGTGTGGCTGCAGTGTGGGTGGGTGAGAGCAGCCAGGAACTGAGAGCAGGAGCAAGAAGGTGAAGCATGGCCAAGCTGTCCATCAGCAGTGGGTGCTTGTGGGGCCTGGCTGAGGCCATCACTTCCCAAACTGGCATTGCCTCCAGGATGCTGCCTTGGTGGGGCAGCAGTGGTCGAAGTGGAGTGGCTTCATGAACTGCTGCTAGAGTTAAAAGCACAGCTGGGTTTGAGAGGCTGGGGAGCTGCTGCTTGGCTGTTTCCTGGTGATGTGGTCCTGCCGTGGTCCATCCACCCCTGCCACGTCACCCTGCAGCGGGTACCGCTCACAGGCCTGATTGCAGCAGGCGAGCCCATCTGAGGCCATGGATCTCCATTATGACAGCAGTGCTCTGGGGTTGTGAGGTGGGAACTGGGCAAGATGGGCAAAAGTAACACTTGTACAGTGCTGTGGCCGTGACTGTTATCTCTGGATTTCCCCTCCTGTGAGCTGGAGTCAAATCTCTGAGGTTACATACATAGTTAGGTTTGTCCCTGATTTGGGAAGGAGGAGGCTGGAGAGTCCAAGGACATTTTAGATGTGTTGCTGGTTGTTAGCAAGTGGAGGCAGGTCTGGATGTGCCACAGGTGATCTTTGCTGCTGTATCTGTGCTTTTGTTGGTGTGTGTTCTCTCTTTAAGCCAATTGTCTGCGTTTCAGCAACAAATTAATAGGAAATAGGGAGGGATGAGCTGCTGCTATGGATTTGTTTCTTGTAGAGCAGACTGTGGAATTGCTTGGGTTGTAGAAGAGGTAGGACATTTCCCAAAATACTGATTTTAAGTAATTTTTAATTTCTGATCCTGAGGCTCTAGTCTTGGCATGGAAGTGTTTTCCCTTCCCCCTCTGCCAGGTCAGTGGTTTGTCACATTGATGAGTGCACCCAGGGGAAGGTGGGTCAGAAGAGCAATCCTGGTGGTCCCAGTGCCCTCCAGGTCTGTGGGCCGTGTGCCTTGTTCTGCTGTCCATGGGACAGCAGCGGGCAGGACAGAGCAAAGATGGATGTGACAGCCTGAGGCAGCTGCTGCTCGCTCACACCTGTCTTCCTCCAGGGGAGGGAACACAGAACTGTTCCCTCCTGCTGTTGGTGCTGGCAGAGGGCAGGGAGCTCCCTGGGTGCATGGTCCGTGCCCGGCTGGGTCAAGAGTGGCCACAGCAAGGCTCATGTCCCCACTGGATAAAGGGACAGCTGTCCAGAGGGGGTTTGCATTTGAGGAAGCTCTTGCCCTTCTGCAGAGGAGGCAGTTAGGTCTTGCTTTTAGTTTGGGTGCTTTACCTCCACCACGTGTTGTGGTTTTTTTGAATTTCAGAGGACTGAGTGGTTGCATACTGCTCCTATGAGTGCTGATTGTCCAGCCACTGGCAGAGCCTGGGGGGAGCCCCAGCTGCTTCTGGAAAGGCTGAGGGAGGCTGAGTCGGGAGCATTCCTCACCCTGCCCCTCTTCTCAGGAGGTCCTCCGGGCTGCTGGAGCTTAGGGCTCCTTGCTGAGGTTAACTTGTCTTTAGAATGCAGGTGGCTGCAACAGGTACAGAGCTCTGGTGTGGGGTCAGAGTGGAGGTGGAAGATGTATTTTTGAGGAGGCTTTGTTGCTTTGCCATGCTCATTTGGGAAAAAAGAAATTTAAAAAGTAATGATGCTGCTGCTCTGTTTTTGCCTGTCCATCTCTTCTGCTGCCCCCCTGGCACCCCTGATGGCACCTTCTCACTGTAGCCCTTGGGGTCCCTCGAGTTTCAGCACCTGCTCGGGACTGGTCGTTGTACTGTAACAAACTGATGTGTTTAACTTCAGTGTCCTGCCACATGGCAGTGCAGAGGGGGCCTTCTAGCTGTTAATGCCTTTCCAGTTACTTTATCAAAAGGAAAAAAAAAGGAAAACTGTAAATGTAGCAAGCTGTGTTTGCAATGCTTACTGTCTCCTGTCTCCTCTGAGGCTGGTTTTGTCACTTGTCACTGTTTGGAATGGATGCTGGGCTCTTCTTGAGAGGGTTGCTACACTTGATGTTAAATGCCTCACTGACTTTTTTTTAAGTTTCCAATACAGGTAACAGATAAAAGAATTTCTTTCATTTTTTTTTCTAAGCAAATGTTCATCTCGGTAGTGTGGAGTGAGTGGCTGGAGGGCAGCATTTCCAAGAGTAGTTTACAGTTTCACTTTCTGCAGACACTTGAACATAGGACCGATGTATCTGTGACAAGCACATCCCCTTGGTGGGAAGCTCCAGAGGAGCAGGGCATGTCCTGGGTGCCAGCTGGTCCCTGTGGAATGTGCTGGGGTCCCTCCAGCTCCCCACACTGTCCTGCTCTCTCCCCAGCTGTCAGCCCTGCACCGGGGTGGGTTGTGCCAGTGGTGCCCCTTGTGGGAGGGGGTGCTTGGCACCACTTGGTCCCTCAAGTCTCCCTGGTGCAGCCCTGCTCTCCGTCTTGTCCCCCAGCCTGTCCTGGTCCCACTGGGGTTAGAAACCTTTGGATCTGTGGCTCAGAGACTCCCACTGAGCTGCATCCCAGCGAGTGCAGCCTTCTGCTTGCTCGCCTGGAGCTAAAGGGGTGATGGTTCGATGTGCTGGCCCTTCTCAAACCCTTTGTGTCCAACCTCAGCCTTCTGTTTCCCAAAACTAGAGAGTGTGTGCAACCTTCTTCAGCTGCATTTATAGTAGAGACAAACCTAAAATGACTCATCACAGCCCATGTATCACTTGGGAGGAAAATCTTGTTAATACGGCCCGCTGTACATGATCCATCTCTGTCGATAGTACATAATCTTTGACCCATGTGCTAGGATCATCATCACGTATAAAAGGAAAGGAGAAAAATGTAAAATACTTGAATGAGAGCTTGTATTATAACATTAATATTATTCAGAGTATCTGCTTTCTAGGCTGATGTGATTCATTATTCTAGTAATGCTTTAGTCCTTTGTAATTTGTGGTAATTATGCTTTTTCCTTTTTAATACAAAAAAAATGTATAAAAATAAAAAGTTCAAAAGACAGTGGTGCCTGGGTTTTCTGTTCTGCTGATTTGCCCTTCCCAGAGAACTGCAGGTGGGTGGCTGGGCTGGGTCATCCTGGTGCAGTTGTGGGGACCAGAGAGGAGCAGGGGAGGTGACTTTGGTTCTACAGGTATGGCTGGGCTGACCAATGGTCAACCCTGTGTGCCTGTTCCTCGAGGGGCTGCTCTAGCACTGGGGAGAAATGTGATGGTTTTGTTCTAGCCCCCAGGCAGGACTGAGACTTCGAAAGATGCTTGAGAGAATTCACGGTATGTCTCTGATGGTCTGTGAGTACTTAGGACTGTGCATACTGTTCTGGGGGCTGCTTGCTTGGGTCTTTTCTTAGAGGGGTTCCTTAATCTCCATACAGCTCAGGACAGCAGGGACTCTGTCCTGGGAAAATCACTAATTTTATCGGAGTTTTGGTTGTGTCTCAGAGTGAGGGGAGGCTCAGCAGGAGGAGGTGATGCCATGAAGCACATCAGCTCCCAGCTCTGCTTCCATGTCCCCCGAGGGGAAACTCCCTTTGCACCTGTCTGTGGAGCAGTGATGAGGCTGTAGCAGCCCCAGTTCAGCCATGTACTCACCTCCCATGCATGACAACTGCTCACAGGAAGTCAGGCCCTTGTTGCATGTGCAGGGGAGTGTTTCTAAAGCTGTGGCCCCAGTGATTTTGCATGGGGTTGCATCCTGTCCCAGGTGCTCTGAGTCACACAAACTGGTTTGAATTGTATCACACATAGATGGAGTGACTTTGATGTTTGTATAGAGTGCCGACAAGAGAGGCCAAATCATCACCTGTGGAGTCTGGTGCTAAAACCTTAATAATGAGAACCCTGAGCCACGTGGCCCAGAACACACCTGGCTCATACACAGGCAGCTGGAACCAAGGGACAGTAGAAGTAACAGAGAAACAAACCATTAAATTTTAAAAATGGATTTCGAGAGCAGGTTTTTTTGTGAGTGTCGTAGATAAAAAACAATGGCAGCAGAAGTGCAGTTGTTTCAAGCAGCGTATTTAAGTTCAGCTTCACATTTTGTTATGTGTGGACAAGAACTTGTTTCCTGATGAAAATACTATTTGGCATAAATCATTGTCTCTCACTCTGCTTGTCACCAGGCTGGGCAAGAGCTGCTGGGCTGGTTCACTCATCTTTCTTGGGTGGCTCGGGGATGCTTTCAGAGAGCGGTGTGAGGCCAAGCAGTACCTTGTGTCTCTCAAAGGCTTTGGTTTGTCTGAACATTTTGTCTGTGCCATGCAGAAAATCCAGCACTCCCAGCACTCCATAGCACTGGTTGAACCTGAGAACCAGAGATAAACATCACTGCAAGTTACTGAGGTTACCTTGCCCTCCCTCTTTCAATTCCTTTCTGAGCCCTGATAATCTGTCCATGGGATTTCTGCCCTTGCACCAGTCTCCCTGGCAGCTCTGTCAAAGCCTGGGGGAACCTTGTGCAGCTTCTCTCTGGCACCATCATTGCCCAGAAAGGTGGCACTGAGCAGCAGCTGTTTATCCTGGGCAGCTCAGAGCTGTGGGAGCATTAGACGCCTATGTTACCATGCCCCCTGTGCTCTCAAGGCCTGGCTATCCTGGGATAGGGAGCAGATGTACTTCCAGCTGGCACAGCTGTTCCACCCAGAGTGTGTTGGCTCTGCAGTGATCTGTGCCCTGGCATGTGGTGACTGAACTGTCCCCTGGGCTGGTTCTGCAGCAGGGGCAGACATTTCTGGGGAGAGTGTCTGAATGTGGTGCCCGTTGGGAGATGGGAATGTTTCTCCACTGCTCAGGTCTGTACCCTTGAGCAGTCTGCTGCAACTGCTCTCTCTCCAGCACAGGAGGCTGAGAATCTGTCAGGAAGGGTTAATGGTGATTGTCTGGACAAAGTGTAATCTGATCAGTGTTACTATTCCCAGTGTATGGCAAAGGGACAGACAGGCAGGCTCATTTATTTCACCTGTGTGACTTGCCCTTGCTCTGTCTTTAGGTCACATGAAGTGTATTCTGAATTTCTAGGAAGAACCTTGCAGAGAACTGTCCTTAACAGGGCTGGAATCCCTCAAAATCCCTGTTCAACTGCTCTAAGAACTGGCAGCACTCAGCCTGCTCTCAGGTGAACTGGAGAGCTGCTCTGCTGGTGCAGGAGTTAGGCAAACCCATTTGACCCTCAGAAAGGAGCTTTCCCTGTCGGTGCAGGGCACAGGCAGGAGAATGGGAAGCTGAGCAGTGCCCAGACTTACTTGAGGTGGTGGAAGTCGTGGAACTCTGGAGATGGCAGGAAGGGCAGATGGTAGCCACAGTGAGAAATGCTTGTTGTTACAAGAGCAATGGAGAACCATGCTGCGATTGAAACAATATGAGATCCCATGATCATCGGGCCAGTCATAACAGGCAGAGTGTTGGAGACCTGGAAATGAAAAGAAAGAACCTCAATAATGGGTCCACAACAAGCAGATTCTCCTCTAGGAGCTGAATTGTCGCCTGGTGATCCATCACACTGGTTTGTTTTGTGCAAACAGTGTAAATGAAAGATCCCTCTGCAAAAATCTTATTAAAGTTACATAATCATCCAAAAAGTAATAATAGAGGTAAGAGAGTTCTACTACTGCAAACCACTGTCATAGCCCAAGCTCCCTAAGCTTGCAGTAGAAGTTAGACATGACACCAAACTCTGGTTGAGGACAGCATGATTCCAGTAAATCACTCTGGAGTCTGAGGTGAGACTTTCAGCTTCACCTTGGAATAATATTGAAGCTGCTCTTGGGAAACCTTGCTGTGTAAGGGCATGGCCTGCAGACACACACAGCAATGTGACAAACCCTGCTGCATCACTTCACTGTGTCCTGCCCTGGCACAAATGGCTTTGGCTGCCCAGACCCAGCTGTGTGCACCAGCACAGCCCAACTGGGCTCCTCAATCATTGTGCTGTCCAAAGACTGTCAGCTGGGGACACCTTCAGGGCTGGTGCTGCAGCCCAGGACTATTGGTAACAGGAGAGAGAATTTTTTAACTGGAATTTTTTGAAGGTGGGATGTGTTTTCTTCAGCTGGAGGAGTGTTGGAATACACTCCTTGCAAACACTGATCCCAGCACCCACAAAAATCCTGACATACTTCCAAGTCCACACAACCACTCAGGCTGTGTGTCCTATCTCTTGCTGAAAGCATTGCCTGTGCTCCCAGTCCTCTTGGGGCTCATGGGAAGCCCTGTCCAGTCAGTTCCTTATCTAATCTGTGCTCTGAAAGCTACTGGAGTCCAATATAAACAATTACTGCAACCCTCCTAGAGCCAAGCTTCTTGGGGACTGCAGCTCAGCTTCCTCTTCCTAAGGAAGAAGCCTCTAAAGGCAGATTTGCTTCTCTTTTCCTACCATTCCACCTCATGCCATGGAAATCACACTCCAGACAGCGACTGGAGGGTGGCCGTGGGAGAATCCACTTACTATGTGCTCAATTGGATGAGCATAGACGGAGACCACACCAATGGGGGCTGTCCACTCGTGGTGCTTCTTGTGAATGTGTTTGTACAGCACTGGGTGGTGACCAAGCCTAGGTAGAGTAAACAGAGAAAGGCAGGGTTTGAGCTCTGCAAAGAAAGGAGTAACACAACACAGAATTTCTGCAGGAGACTTGCTTGTGTCTCCTCTAACATGAAGATTTCAGAGCAGCTGGCAATAAGAGCATAGGACTCCTTGCTTCCTTTGCTCTCTTTGTATTGAGCCTTTATTCAATTAATGTGTCTGCTGGCTCACGTTAAACTCAGTCCAGATAAATCCCATAAATCAAAGCCCCTGAATTACTTATTTACCCAAATCTAGGAGTACTACTTAGGGGAAGACTCATTTTATGTTTTCACTGCTTTGACTTTTTCTCCTGTCAAAACTGTCAAACTGTTTTAACTGTCAGAGAATCAGAATTTTCAGTTCTATGGGTCCTTCATAAAAAATGGCCTTTACAATTTTTGGGTGCATTTGTCCTAAAGGGAAACCTACAGATTTCTGAGAGTACTGTGCTTGCTTCTGCTTCTTTTGTCTTCCTTGCTTTAGTTCTGTCCTCTAATGTTGATGTCAGTGTTTGGAAATCCTGCAGTGTTGGGAGTCTGGCCCTGATTTGTAGGTGCTGTACAAGGGAACAGAGACCAGTTGCTGACCCTTGAGATTTTTGCCTTTCAGGATAGTCAGTCTTGTTCTTTTCAAAGAATGTTGGGTTACAGCTTCGGTGCAAAACTGCCTGGTTTGTTTCTTCCTTAGCTTTTAAGTTGTTCCACCTTTAAAATTCTATCAATTTTTGTTTACTACAGTTACTGGCAGCACCAAGGCCCTTTGTGAGGGTGGATTTCAGGACCTGTAAGATTTCACATATAAATACAAGACTGGTGGAACAGAGGGATAAGGATTATTGTTGTTGTTGGATATAAGTTTAAGGGAAGAAAATCAAGAGTCCTGTTCCTGTGTTCAGCTCACCTGTGTGTATAATAGAAGAGAATTTCCTCTACTACAGTAAAAATGCTTAGCTCCACAAGAAACCACTGGAAGGTTGGTAATTCCTTGCTGAAGGTGTTGTCCCACCATTTCATGATGTAGAACATGGCTACAAGCATGGGAAAGGAGATAAAGAGCTGATTACCCAGCGCTGTGTAGATAGCTTTGCTCAGTTTCTTTTTGTCCACCTGCAAAAGAGAAGTCAGGACTTGAGGCTAAGAAATAAGCAATGCAGTTTTAGTTGAAAGGATGAAAGGCTTTAAGATTTGTAGGCAGTTCATTTTGGGATCAGCTCTTTAACAAGCAGACAATGAAGATCTGATCAGTAGCCTCGTAACAGGATCTGCCTTCCACTCTACAGTGGGTATACAAGACTTGGCTTGATTCTCCTGGAATCCTTCCTGGTTGCAAGAGAAAAGCATAACAGGTTCTCCTCCCCATTCCTGGCCTAAGAGACTGCAGGAAGTGTTTAGCCAGCAGAAAAGGCAGAGTGAGAAGTACTTACAGGATCATTCTTGCCCAGCTGAATGCGATAGCGAGTAATGAAAGTTGGCTTTCCTGTTATATCAGCCACCAGAAGGATTCCATTGAAGCCCCAGAAAGCAAGTGCAGGCACCAATGCAGCCCCTGTGGCATGAGGAAAGGGCAGAGATGTGTGAATGAATTGGAAACTCTGGCTAAATTAGAAACAAAACACACAGGCATAGTACCCAGAGGACCTTGCTGGGACCCAAATGTGCCAAGTGTGTTTCCCCTGCCCCAAGATGCTTTAAAATGGAATATGGGTAAGTTCTGACATCCAGGTAAGGTTAAAGAATGGGAAGGAGGTTAGAACAGACAAATGTCTCAGAGGCTGAAACTTGATGTAACTGAAGCTAAGAAAAGGCTTTTCTAGGTGGCTGGGAGGACTCTTGCTTTTAAATCCAAGTAGGGTGAGTTGATCTCTAGAACCTTGCAAGGTCCCTTTCAGTTCTGTTCACCATCTTCTGTGATAGAAGAGAGTTCTTGAAGTACTACAGCAAGAGTATTCACTAATTCTGCTTAACATTTTTAGGAATTTTTAGTTCTACTCAGTCATTCAGTTCTCAAAAGAGCCAAGTGTCTTCACAGGGAAGCCACTTCAGTAGCAGCAAAAAGATCAATTTTTAATCTGTACAGGGTTCTGATGGTGACCCAATCCAAAAGCAGAACAGCTGCACCACATCACCTATGAGTACCTTCCAAGCCAGTGCTTGTCAGTGGGATGATTAGTGAGTTTGGGAAGCCTGTCCATGTCTCTCTTTTATATGTAATACAGGGATGGTTTCTCCTGAGAAGCATTGTTAAAACTCACCAATGAGGAAGATTGTCCACTCATCTCCCTCCATATAGTCGTAGAACTCCAACCATGCTGTTTGCCAGAAATTGCCTAAAGTTAAATTCTGCATAAACCTGTGGGAATAACAGTGCACGGTTACCCACCAATTCATCCACTTTTCCCCATTTCCACAGAAAAGTTTCTCCTCAAGCTGTTTGTTTGAACATTCTTACCAAGAAACAGAGTTCACTAAGGCAGTGAACATGAGCAGGCCTGTGCTGAAGACGTAGGCACTGATCCTCAAGGCATCTGAGAGCTTCTTTCCCTGTGAGAAGCAACAAGAGTAAGCACGTGCTGCTGTGTCCTGCCCTGGCATTTTTGGTATTTGAAATGATGAAGGCAGTCCTGTGATGGCCTGTTTTGCTTCACACATACTCTGAAGAACACAACAACAAACCTGTTGTGGGATATTGTGTGTAATCATCCATCTGTCATGCTTATAGAGACCTGGTGCATGACTGATGTGGAATTTCTCTGGAATAACCAAAGGGAGAGAAAGGACCACTGATTTTTTTCCCTCTTTGTTTTTATTTGGCATGCTGCTCAATACCTGGAGGGCTGTAACTCCAGGGGCTTCTGGATAACTCAGAGCAGTGGGAAAGGAATACTGAGCAATAAGGAATGGTGCTCCATCTCAGCACCTCTCTCCCTCAGTATTTTCTCCCTCCCAGGATGCAGTGTTTTCTCCCCACAGCAGTCAAGAACTGCTGTGCTTAGATGACCTGGTTAACAGGAAAAAGTATATTCAAAAAGCAGTATTCAGTATATTTGAGTATTTAAATATTCAAAACAAAGCTGTTTATCAAATATACAACATAGGTATGATTAACAATCTGTCTTTTAGAGTAGTCCACATTGGAATTGGTTCTGGAGTACAATTAATTTGGTTTTTGTGAGTGCATATGAATTATATCTATCTGCAATGTAAATGTTTTTTTTAAAAAATCAATGGAATAGTATAATAACCAGCTATTGTCTCCTTCATTCCTCTGTCCTTCCTGTTTTTTAACTGTGGTGTTGTGCTGCACAAACAGACTGGAGGGAACACAGTGTGATTCATAGCTGCTGTCCTGCTCACCTCCTGTCAGAGAGGACAAACAAGAGAGGCAGCTCTGAGAAATGCCAAATGCAGGTGGTTTAGGGTAATGCAATATAAAGGAATCCTCTTTACGTAGCTTTTCGATTCTGTAACAGCTACAGAACATTAAATGTGGTCCAGGACTTATAAGCAATATTTATTTGTCCTAGGACAGAACTTTGCTCATTAGCACTGAAACATTCACTATTAAAACAAACAACCAACCACTTCCTCCTATCGCCTCCTTTTTTTTTTTTTTTTAATCAAAAAAGCAAATAGGGAGGAACTGGCAGGACTCTTGCCCTATAGTTTGATATTTGTGAACCCTATGGTTTTATATGAGAGCAGTGCAATCAGCTGTCACTGTTATCACTGGGGTACTGAAGTGCAAATGCCAGGTTGGCAGAAGTCTCTCCTCTAGCATCAGATAGTGCCTCCTGGACCAGAGATTTGCTGTCTTAACAGTTTCATACTTCCAGTTGCATCCATGTTATGCCCCATGTATGCTGATGTAAGACTTTCTTAATCTTTAGACCCTGGACGATCACTTACATATTCTTTAGGAAAAAAGAGGTTACAAAAGCTATAGAAAGCTTTGAGCTTTTTAACAGACTCATGTCCGATAAATCCTTTTTCTCCTGGGATGAAGAGCATACCAAATACAAATTCTGTCTTACAAGTGTCAGAATTTCCAGTTAGTCCAAGTAAGGTTTCAGTTGCTTTAACATCCTCCAGCTCAAGAGTTTCAAACCTTAGTAACTCCTAATACTCACAGACACTGCATATCCTGCTGTGGGACAGGACAGAGAGGAGCTAAAGCTCAGCACTTCAGCTATTTTAAAAGCCCTTTGGCTAGAAACTGTCTTGTTTTGACGCTGTGTTTTTATTGCATGTGATGAAGTGATTACATGAATTCCACACAATATAATTACATGAGATGCAGAAGAAAAGTTTACATAGAAGAAAAAAACTTGTTCATCAAGTCCAAGTGCTTAATACCCTGTTTCTCCTCATGCCAACAGCTACAGCACAGTAGTTTCCAAACTAATTGCTTGAATTCTTGCTCTTAAAGTGCTTGTAGGAGTTGGCAAATTCCTTAAGTGCAGAACAGAAATGCTGTTGGCAAGGTAAAGAGACTGGGGCACACCGGCTGGCAATAAGAGTTTAGCAGGACCACTCTGAGGACCAGGCCCAGGGAGGTGGCACAGCTTCTGGTTATGGGGGACTGTGGTGGGTTCCTGCCACACAAGCAAAGGTAACAGGTCCTTCCCCACTTGCTGCTGTGGCTGCAGTCCATTGGAAGGGAAAAATGCTGAGGAAGAGTTGCTTTAGTGATAAGAGATGAGCTCCTAATTATGCTAGAATGTTGGGAATGAGGATGTGTCTGTCACTTCTCTTGGAAGGTGATTCAACACATTCAGCCTTCCAAAGCACCTGCGTGATGCTTCCGTTAACCGATGAGCTTGAGCCTTTACCTGCTCCTGCAGCTCAGCAGTGGAGGAATATCCAGAGTCTGTTTCCATCTGAAATAAAAGGTGATGTAAGTAAGTGAACCTTGTCCAGCTGGAGAGTGGCAGAATATGATGCTGACAACAGCAAATTCCCTCCACTTGCAGTTCAGTGATAAAAGTGTGAAATATTTACTCTCTGTGCTGTGTCCTGTCCTGCTCCATCCTTCATGTGTTGGCCATCGAGCAAAGCTGAGTTCTTGAGAAGAAAAATGTCCTTATTCCCTGAGTTAGTAGTGTCTCAGAAGATTAACAGGGATGCAAGGATAACAAAGAAAAATGGGAGAAGAGCCAAAACTAAAGCTAGGGCTTCACTGCTGGCCATGGCCATGAAGGGTTCTGTACTTCAGGCCATGTTCTGGCTGTCCTAGGGATTACTGCATAGCTGTTTTTATATTTCTGCAGTCTTATCATCAAATATAATTAGCAAAAGTTAACAAAACATTCCTTAATGTTTTCTTCGTTTCACATGATCTTTAAGAACAAACACACAACTTCTAATAGTATGACAGCCAGATTACTGAGGAATGCAGAATTTAATCCATTTTGCCTTTCCTACTCAGCAGAGTAGGAAAGCACAGGCAAACTGCTACCTGAAGTACAAATGCAAGCACAGAGAAGGTTCAAAGGTCCCTGTCTAGGGTACAAACAGTTGGAAAATTACCCATTAAGAAGATGATATTCCATTACCTTGATGATAGAGGGAATACTCTTGGGAGTATACTTCTTGCAGTGTTTCAGAAAGGAGGAATGAACTGTCAAAAAGAAATCCTGTATTAGTCAGGAGGTTTAGATTTGAAATTATAGCCTTCTGGGTATGTTCTCACAAATACCACTCTGTTTATCTACAGGTGTTCCCAGCTCTGTTAAATTACATATTAGTATGCAGGTCAAAGGGCATGAGATAGAAAAATTAGACACCTTCCTGCTTGTTCACAGACACAAAAGAGCAAGGCCAGCCCACCACATCACACACTTTAGTGGAAGAAACTGATGTAAAAAGAAAAATAAGGCAAAAAGGGATTTGAAACTTGAAACCCTGAGGCCAACTCCCAACTCTGTATTTCAACACTAGGGTTGGATGTACTCCTATGGGAAATGCTAAGTTTTGGTAGCAGTCTTAAAAAAAAACCCAAAAAACAAAAAAAACCCAACAAATCCAAGTTCACTTTGTCTCCCTTGGACAAAAAAGGTAGTGTGGGTGGTGCCCTAAGGTGCTACTGCTTAAAATGAGAATGTGGTGGAGAACCTGCAGTGTCCCATGGCTTCTTGTCCTTCCCCAGACACAGAGCTACTCACCACTGCACTTCATGAGCTACCACAGCCAGTCTGTGGGATTTCCTTTTCCTCTCATATACTGTTTGCTGGCCACATCTTTATTGATAAAATACAGTTGAACTCTAATATATCTGATGAAGAATACCCATAAGAAACAACCAAAAGTAACCTGCTAGCCTGAAGAGAACAGCATAAATAACATGCCACAGGCCAAATTTAAATGGATCTTATCTTAATTTTTAAAAGACCTTCTAATCACATCTATTACCTAACATCCACTATGTGTCCATCTTGTCACACAGCTCCTCTAAAGGCAGGTGTGCCCACTGCCTCCAAGAAAACACTACTAAAGCTTGAAATATGTCAGGCTTGAATAATCCATTCCTTTGAGGCTTTGCTCCATTCCAGCTTTCTTAACAGGTTGTTCAGAGCTTTGAACAGTTCAGTGTCTGCACAGAGGGAGATTTCACAGCTTCTCTGGGAAATCAGTTCCAGTACTTGACAACCTTCACTGTAATTTTTTGTCACTTGGAGTTTTTTTGGTTATAACTCCTATTATTTGCTCTTAGGCTGTGCACATCCCTATCTTTACTACCACCCAGCAGGGAACTGAAAAGAGCAATATCCAATTATTCTGCTGGGACAGTAAAGTAAATATTGCTGGCCATAGTTTTCTGTGGTTAAAGAGATTATTCTGCTCTGATGACTTTGTAGCAGACAACATTAGATTAGGAGAGGCAGATGTGAAAGGGGAACCTGACTGAGCTGGAAGGCTGATGCTCCAGAGGTTCCTCCATCCAGCAGTGCTGACTCAAACCTGCTGAACCTTTGCATGTGAAGAGCTCCAGAGCAGAGCACCACAGATAATGTGACTCTGTTTCGAGTTTTTAGAAGGAGAAGGAGCTATTATTTGATTAAGTCACATATTCTGTGCATTTAGGAAAGACTTAAAATTACAATCACATTTCTAGTACTCTTTTAAAGTAATTAATTTATGACAGAAGGCTGGCTTGGGCAAAGATTTCCAGTTCAAAGCAGAGCTGCCATGTCTGCTTACCCTCTGTTTCAGAACACTGCCTTTATTAAGCCACTTTTCAGGGTAAAATTTTACATTATTTACATTAAACCCAGAAAAATTTGGATAGAGTAGGTTTTCCTCAACATCTCATTACCTACACTTTTTTTATTGTGTAGTGTCTCTCCTGATTCAGAATACACCAAATACATTAAAAAACCATTCATGTAACCCTGGCTGTTTCAGCAAACAAAAAAGCCATTCAGCTGCTTGGCACTGCTCTCATGTTGGCATATTTTACAGCCCTAAATCAACCACTGAAGCTCTCAGCTGTCTGTAGCTATTTCCAAATATCAGCTAGAACTAGTACTGCTTTAAAAAAAAAAAAAAGTTCCTTTCCAGTTATTTCGAATTAGTTAACACAAAAATTGATCCAAAGAAAATTCTCAACACTAGAATAAAAGTAATTGCTTTTCCAATCTCTCTTGACATTAAAGGGGAAACACACACTAATCAAACAGTAAATCTAATACATTTTTTATATTATTATTTTCATGTACAACTTAATTTGCCCAACAACTGTTCATTAAATCACAAATCTTGTTTTCAATGAATTTTCCACTTCTGGTACCAGAAAAAGCTAGTTTGTCTAAGTCATGTTTTAAAATGCTCAATATAATCTGAGCATAATCTGGAAAAAAACCTGCTGTATTTTTTACATTTTTTTAAACATGTGAGTTATTATTTATGCCCCATGCCTGCTGTTCTCTTGCATTTCTGGTGCCCAGACAGCCCCAATCTGAGGCAGCACAGGTGCCCTTTCCCTGTACTGCACTTACTGCACAGCATCCTTCTGCCACCAACCACAGACCTGCCTGGCAGGTGCAGCTCAGAGCAGCCCCACCTGTTGTGATGGACTGGCTGCCCACCCCAGCTCCTTGGGATTCCTCTTGCCTTCCTGCCTGAAGCTTCTGGTGTGGATCTTACTCCACTGAAATCAACCTTTATACGGCACAGACAGTGGAAAATCGCTCCTGGGAGAAAAAAGGGTGTGACTATTCATGAAAATACAGAACATGCAGAACAAAAAACACAGGACCACTTACCTGGTCACCTGAACAGCTGCATATCAGCCACTCTGTGGGGACAGACACAGGACCAGACGTGGTGTTCGGTGTCCTACCAAGCACTGCACGGTTTTTAGGGGAAACCCCGTTCCTAGAAAAGCTGACAGTGGACTTCACACAGACACGACGCTGCCTTTTAATGACTTCCTCAACGTCTCTATCATATCTTTTCAAGCTATTACACCCTTGAACTCTGCCTGCCTGTTCTTTGCTCACCTCCTGCTGATGGTAGCCTAGGAGAGGTCCTTTGTGTCTATTCAGAGCCCAGAGTTCAACTCCTCACTTTTGACTACTGCTGTTGAAACGTTATGCGGGTTTAGGCAAGGGGGGGTGTTTCCAAGCAGGAGCTGCCTGTCCCCTCCCAGACAAGTCATGTGAAGCCAGTGCCATGTCACTGTTAGTGCTGGCAGTGTTCCTCGTGTCTATGTACATGCTGTTACTCAGTTAAGCACGTGGAATACATCTCTGCAGGTTTTTCATCATTGTACCTCAGAATGAAAAAGCCATGAACTCCCTAAAGATAAGTAGTTTTTATAATTCACTAACTCGTGGTTGGAGCACAAAATAACTACTGCCAGTGCAACTGAAGGGGTCAAAGATGTATTTGTTAAAAGCAGTAAGGCTTACTGTGGAGTCTGGCAAAAAACCAGCGGTCCAGTTTTCATGCTGTTGTACTAAGTCTAAATATTGCTCCAACTCTGTTGCCACACAGTGCCCTCAACCAGTTACAGCCTTTGCTTTCATGGGTAAGGTGGAGATACACACAGGTTAGTATGTGCTTGAGCTCAGTTGTCTTTAAACATGATGTTTACAGACCATAAAGCGTGTAATTATGATATTGCAGAGAGTAAGATGTAATTTACAGCAGCATTGATCTTTCTTATGCAAATGTGGCCCCAATCTGTTACTTAGCTGATAAATAGTGCCCTATTACAAACTAAGCTCTGAGAACTGAGGGTGTTACTATCAAAACTTTCCAGATCTGTTTTTCCACAGGAGGAGAAACAGGGAATAGCACCTCTGCCTCACAGTTAGCCAGGTGAAGCAACACAGGCTCTTTCTCAGTACTACATCATGCCAGCAGAGCTGGACCTGCAGAGAGCTCTGCAGGAGTGAACAGCATTTAACACTCTGTTATTGTTTCCATTGTCACTTTCTCTTGCCTAATTCCAACTATTCCCTGCTAGGGACAGAAGTTGTAATTCTTAGCTGTTGCTACTAATTGGTATTTATCAGAAAGTAGACTCAATAGAGAGGAATGTGATTCCTTCAAACTATTTACTCACACGCAGAGGAAATGGAAATGAGCATCTCAAGAGAGGTACCATAAGGATAAGGTCCTCAGCTGATCTTTGGATTTGAGCTTGCAGGGGGAGGGCTGTTCATCCAACAGCCAATAGTAGGTGATAAGAGTGAATTTCAGACCTCAGTGTTAATTTTGAACCACTGTTCAATTCCAACATGGGTCATCTCTGAAATATTCATACCCATAGGGACAGCTCAGCATATTAGTCATAAGGTTGTAAATGCCATTCATATTCTGCTGCAATTTTGTGTCTAGCACAGGTTGTCACTAATCAAACAGCTGCTGGCTGCCCTGTGCCCTGTGCTGATGTCTCCACATCAGACACTCCAATGCTGCTGCAATCTTTGCTGAGCCATGCAAGAAGTCTGATTTCTTCTCAGCAAAAAAGCTTTTTGATCAGACACTCCATAGAACAACTTTGTTCACTCCCCACAGTTTTTGTAATAGTCACTTGGTAGTTTCACTGTTTGAGAGGAACATCGGGGGAAATCTATGAAGTATCTTTAAAGGGACTGTACAAGTCCATACTGATAGTCCCTCTAAGGCTGAAGAGGAATCTCAACCTGGCACACATCACCACTGCCTCATTCTCTGCATTCTGAATCAGATTTCCCACCCTCTGCCAGGGCATGTGTGCCACCACCTAGCACTGCAGTGGTTGCTTTGGGAACACCTGTGGAACAACAGAAGAGTGAGGAAAACATAAATTCACTTTTCAGGATTCCCACCAGTTTTCTTGTGGTATTGTGACTAAGCTCTAAAGAAAAGGCACAACAGGATATGCAGCTCAAGCTGCCCAGTGTGAAACTGTTGAGCTAAAGACCTTTATTCCACCTTATAATGCAGCTCCACATTCATGTGTAGATGTGAGGACTCCTTAAGACCTGCTTTGGAGTGCTGGACTGGAGGCAACCTTGGTAACCTCCAAATACAGAAATGACGGGACTTTTAAAAGAGCAGGGTGCCTTTTGCAGCTATTCTGAATCTTTATTAGCCATGTTGTGTTTGAAAAAAATTCAGATCTCATCAAGCAAAATGTGTCTCCAGCTCTTCCCAGCAGTGCTTGCCAACATCCTTGAACAGCTTCTTTTTACACACAATTTTTTACACACTACAAATGTAATTTATAACAGGTGATTATTGCCTGCAACACATTTTTATTACAGTGCCAAGGCACAGATATTTACAGTGGCCTGAGGAGATGCGTCCTCCCTTTTCCCCTGGATTCAACATCCCTTCAAGCGCTGCGTTTACGAGCAAGAAAAATTATTCTGAACTCTTCTGGGAAATAAAAATTTAACCTTACATTTACAGGGTGCTGTAATCCAGCCTGCTGAATTTACCTGCTAACAACACAGATTTCCTTGTACAAAACCCCAGACTCAAGTGACCGTGGGAAGAAAGGTGATTACCTTCTGGCAGCGTAGCATATTGCATGTTGCATAAATTACACAACGCCAGACTGCAGAGCTAAGGCAAAACCGTAACTCTCTATCATCCCTGAAGATAAACTCTGGATCAAAATAACACTCAATAAAGGGAATGTAATAATAAGATGCTGACAGCAGCAAGGTCACTCGACACAGCAGAATCTGAAAAACCCTCTTCTTTTTTAAAGGTAACATTTCTGCTGAGGCATGAACATTAAACCTGAGACACTGAATGGTGTCTGACATGTGAAAGATACCAATATCTGCTTTTCCAGATACTTTGATCAAAATGCTGGGCAAGTAGCCGAGATTCAGGGAAAGACTCCCATATGGTGGGTAGATAATCCAGTACCAGAACATATATGTACATATATAGAGGCACATACATATTTTATAACAGATACAACCCTGTCCAGAAGGAAGGCAGTCTAAAAGAAAGGAAATACTATCTAAGCTTAACTAGTAGACAAGCTTCCAAATGAGCTGTCTATCTGCCATCAGCATCTGCCAGCAAAGCAAGTGTTGGCAGCCGCATTACACAAGCAGTAGCTGCTTTACCAGCTACAACCTTCTGTTGCTAACGTAATTTAAATTCCATTCCTGGAACAGGAGAAGCCAGACTAAAAGTCTGCAGGTGTAGTAGGAACTTAAACAATTTCTAGGCCCCTGCAGGAAGCAGGAGAGCTTGCTCAGTTAAAGAGCTTGATACGCACTACACCGTAGGAGCTACGCGTGGCAAGACAGCAGTGGTTTGCCGTCTGGACCTTAGGAAATCCCCTTTGGAAAACAAACCCTCATCCCACTCCCACCCTACGCGCCCGTGGCCTGGGAGCCCGGGGGGCTCGGGCCTAACCCCGACCCGGGGACCCCCTCACCTCCCCTTGGTGAGGGAGGGGCGGCCGCTGCTTCTTTCGGGGACGCTGAGCCAGGGCGCGGCGCAGCCCGTGTGCCAAGGGATCGGGGTGCTGGAGGCTCCCCATGCTGGGAGCCCACCCCAGCCTCGGTGGGCGTTATGGCGCCTCTTCCCTCAAGGACCGGAGGCACCCAACTTCCCCATCCCTCCCCCCCTCGCCAGCGCACTTTGGACTCGCCCGCCGTTTGCAGCGCGGGGGAGTCCGGGCGAGCCCATTAGCGGCACTGCGGGGGGGGCAGGAGGAGGCGAAACACGAACGGGCCACGGCTGGGCGCATGCTCGATGCAGGCACCGCGGCCGCGCGCAGGAACGTACCCGCCCCCTCCGCCGCCTCGTCGCGCGCGCCGCCGGCTCCGCCATCTCTCGCTCTCTCTCGCGAGAGCCAAAGCGGCGCGAGACCCGGAAGCGCCGCCTCTCGCGGCTCGGGGGACTCGGAGCCATCGCGGTTGCGCGGGGCGAGAGCGGCGCGTCCCGGCCGCGGCTGCCGGGAGGTACCGGGGAGCGGGACGGGCGGGCAGCGGGACAGGCTCTGGGGGCGCAGGGCCGGGGCTAGGGTTGAAGAGGCGGTGGCGCGGACACCGGCCCTTCTGCTTCCCGGCCGCGATGAGCCGCGTCCGGCCGCCCCCAGGCTGTGAGGGGGGCCCTGAGGTGACCCCGGGCCCGGCCGGGCTGTGGCGGTGCGCTCGGTGCCTCCGGGTAACCGTGGGCTGAGCCGCAGCTGCTTTACAGCCGCCTGGGAGCGGTTCGCCGGTGTTATTGCGGGAAAGGGGCAGCAGCCGGTGGCTCAGCCCAGCTGTAGCACTGCTGACACTGCCGGTGGTTCCAGCTGAAACACCCCACTGCAGCGTGTCCCGAGTTACAGCAGAGAAGGACAGAATGCCAGGATGGGGCAGGTTAGAAGGGACCACAGTGGGTCACCTGGTCCAACCTGTCTGTTCAAGTAGGGTCATCCTAGAGCATATGGCACAGGATTGTGTCCAGACACTTCTGGAATATTTCCATTGAGGCAGACTCCAAAACCTTTCGGAGCAATCCGTTCCTGGGTCCTGCACAGTTTTTGCTCGTGTTCTTCCTCATGTCCAGGGAAACTTATGTGCATCACTTCTGCCCATTGTCCCTTGTGCTATCGCTTGGCATCACCAAGATGAGCCTGGCTCCATCTTGGCATCCCCCTTTAGATATTCATACTCGTTGAAATTCGTGCCAATGAGTGTACTCTCTAATGCATTGCTGTTGTGTTTAAGCAATTGTCTTCATCATAGAATCACAAAGGGGTTTGGATTGGAGAGGACCTTCAAGATCATTTCTCTCCACCCTTCTGCTGTGGACAGGGACAACTTCCACTAGACCAGGTTGCTCAGAGCTCCATCCAGCCTGGCCCCGAACACTTCAACTGGTGGGGAAACAGCTGAGGATTAAAGATGAGGATTCATTGCTTGTACATCTTGTGCCCAAAGTGTCAAAACTTATGGCAGGAAAGGAAGATAGGGATAATGATTCTTTACATAAACAACTGGACTGTTGATTGTGCATCTGCTCTTACATTGTGAACAGATGCTCTGGTTTTCATTCAGCATGTTTACAGAAAGTGATAAAGCAGGAAAGAACTTGGTGTAAACTTTAAATGGGTTATTTAGAGATGAAAATGGAAGTGTGACTGAGTCCTACAGAGCATTTATTCACATGTCACTCTTCTTTCACTTAAAGCATTATTTATTTTTCTCTTTAATGCAGCACACTGATAAGGTTGCACAGCTTGTGATCTTGCACTGTCATTTGAGTTCAGCATCAGCTGCCTTTTTTCTGGTCCCTGCAAGATGCCAGCAGCCCTTGCAGAGAACAGCCAGGTTATCTGTGAAGTATGGGCCAACAACCTGGAGGAAGAGATGAGGAAAATTCGGGAGATTGTTCTGAGTTACAGCTACATTGCCATGGTAAATGTTTTATACTTGACCTAATTGCCTTAGTCAAGGGATTTTTTGGGGTTGTGGGAAGAAGGGGAAGAGAGAGACCAGCGTAAGCGCATGAATTTATTTAATGTTTAGCTAGTCATAGTGTATTTCTTTCTGCAGCAGGAAAATTAAACAAGTCACAATTGGGTTTAAATCCTTATTTTCCCACCAATGTGTTTGTCCTTTGAATGTTTTTCTCCATTTGATTATAGAAGATGCCATGGGACTGGAGGTCAAAAGGCCTGCAAGTGACTGCTAGCCAGCTGAGCTGCCTCCTTTCTAATGAGGGCAGATGTTGATTCTTAGGGAAGGAAAATATTCTGGCTGTAGATAAGACAGTATGGTCAGAGAGCTTTGTTTAAGAAGAGCCAGGTGGGAGGATTCCTCCCAGCTGGGAGGAATTTCCTCCTGCTCCTACAAGTCTGTATCTGCTCGGCAGCACCCCCAGTGTGTTAGATCAAGAACTGGTTTTAGCTGTGATACAGTGAGTTCTGCCAGCTTTGCTTAGGAACACTGAACCTCAAGATATGAAATGTCCTTATTAAAAGTGTGGCAAAAGACAGGTGTCTCTGCTGAGTATTTTGGTGGGATTTTGGTGTCAAATTCAGCTGTGGAAGTGATTATGATTTTTTTGTTAACATTTGTCAATGGGAAATGAACTTTTTGCTTCTTTTTAGTCTCACTGAAAGTGTTCTTAGGGTCTGTTTTGGTGACTGTGCTGTAAGAGTAGACAGATAAACCTTTTGGGCAAGGGAAAGATTGTGTCAGGTCTGCAGCACTGGGTTTGTTGTGAAAGATTTTGTGTGTAGTCAGTAGAAGCTCAGTGACCCAATCTGAGGATAAAAACAGTGTGGCAATTTGATGTTCAGCAAAGATAGCACACAGTCACTGGCTAGGTAAGAGGTTTTTCATCTAACAGATGGCTGCTGTTGTTGAGGTGTGTTTTGACTGACAGTTTTTGTTACTGTAGGCATTGACTGTTCCTCAGAAGCAGTGAAGGTTTTCACTGTCTGGACTGTTCTAACAGAGTGGTAATAATGACTCCTGATGGAATCCATGGTGAAACTCCATTTCCCCTTCTCTCCCAGGACACAGAGTTCCCTGGGGTTGTTGTCAGGCCGATCGGTGAATTCCGCAGCTCCATCGATTATCAGTACCAGCTTCTACGCTGTAACGTTGACCTGCTGAAAATCATCCAGCTGGGCCTGACTTTCACAAATGAGAAGGGGGAATATCCTTCTGGCATCAACACCTGGCAGTTCAACTTCAAATTCAACCTCACGTGAGTCTTTGGGCTTGGCAGTAATTTCTTGTCCCCTTCTGCTGGAGTGATGCTTTCCTTTGGCAAATACCAGTGTCCATGTGTTCATCATTGATGGCTGGTTCTGAGCAATAAGGATTCAGATTCTGGTACAGATTATGTGGGAACCTATTTTGGAGTGCCAGGAGTTAAAAGTGTATCTGGAGGTCAAAGCCATGCTAAAATTCTATCATTATTACCCTTTCTCATGATAATTTTGTGTGCCTTTTATTTCTAGAACAATGTTAGAAATGTTATTTATGTATATATATATATATATATATATATATATATATATAAAACTCCATCTCTTTCTGCTAAAAATAAATGAATATGCTGGTCTCATCAAAAAGAAAAAGACGTCTTTACAGATCCATGTTCAAGTATAAGCTGGGATCTAAAAACATGGTGTAATCATCACATCTGTTCAGGAGGACGAATCTTGTTAAATGGAGTGTGGCAGTTCTTGTCTCCTCCATACTGTAATATCCTGGGTTGCAGCTGAAACAAGTTTCATTATCCTTCCCCTGTAATTATAAAGATAAACTCAGCATAATTACTACCACTAGAGCTGTCTGGAAATAAAGAAAGGGTTTATCTGGCAAAACCACATATGTAGTGGAAATCAGACTATTTTTATGAACTGTCATTGGAAAGCATTACAAAAATTTGTAGCTACTATGTGCAGATTATCCAGTTCCTGACCCCAAAAGTTGCACTATTTACTCCACAAATTTGTGAGCCTCTTACAAGTATTGGAATCAGAGTGAAGCGGGTTTTACTGTGTGATCACTTCATTTAAATGAGTTATCCTATTGATAGAACTTGTCCCTGTGTGTTTCCTCCCTCTCAAAAGACACAAACCAGTAAAGAAGTCAGGATCCTGCTCAGCTCTCCACCAAGCACATCATTCTTGTCCTTCCTGAGTCAAGGATGATGCAATTCTGTTAACTCCCTGAGATGGAAGTGGAGGTGCTGATAAGGTGGTACATGCTGTGGAGTGAAAAGGAAAAATGTAGACAGGAATGATGGTCAGTGCTTTAGAGTTGCACATCTTCCTGTTTGGAAGAGGTCGCCTTTCCTCTGGGCCCTCATCTGTGGTGCTTCCCTTCACCTTGCAGAAGTACATTGTTCAAAACTGTCATTTAGTCCTATGGAGGTGAAATCTTTGGAATTTGCACTATCAATGGAAGTGTTAACTAGTTATGCTCACAGAGCAGTTTGTTACAGATGTGGGAGGCTGCAGTAGTGGTATTGAAACTGAGTCAGTTTGGATTTCCTAGAGAGATAAATTGGAACCCAGAAGTATCCTACTGGTTAGTCCAATTCTTGACATAGTGTGGAGAGAATTTTTCTAAAATGAGCTTGTCTTGGTAGCACTCTGAGTACAGACCTGCTTTTTTTTTTCCTTCAGGGAAGACATGTACTCTCAGGATTCCATAGACCTCCTTGCCAGCTCTGGGCTGCAGTTCCAGAAGCACGAAGAAGAAGGGATTGATACCCTGCATTTTGCTGAGTTACTGATGACATCTGGGGTCGTCCTAAGTGACAGTGTGAAATGGCTGTCCTTCCACAGGTGGGTCCAGGATGCTCACTGACCCTGTTAAATCTCTTCTTAATTCTCTGCATTTTCCATGGAGATTGACAGATTTTAAGGAGAAAAATTAGCAGTCCCACAGTTCTTAAAATAAGCTTCAAGATATGAAGGCCGAGTTCAAGAAGTAGGGCCACTTCATGGCTGACTTTCTGACTGCATGTGAATCCTTTTGCTGTTATAGTCTCCTTCTCTTGAAGAAGCTACTAACAAGTTGAAATGTGATTTCTACACTTAGTAAATGCATTTTAAAGTAAGAGTTTTGTTTTTATTTCCTTCCAATATTGGTGGTGCTCTGAATTTCCACCTGTGTGGTTAAGATATCTTTCTTGTAGCATTTCAAGCAACTTGATTAGGAAGCCTCTGGTCCAACATGGTATCACAAATGAAAGGGCTTGCCACCACCTTCTTCTCCCTCAACAGATAATTGCAGGATTTCCTGTATTGCCCTTAGCTACAGAAATGTACAGAGTTGGGAAGGAATGTGTATTCTTCCCAATGGCTCAGATGTTCCACAAAAGGCTAGTGAAGGCACTTGGGGAGCATCCCAAAGTCCTGCATTGACACAGAATATCAGGATGAATTCTGGCTGAGATCTAGAGTTTCATGAATGTCAGAAAATGTTAAGGCTTGAAAGTAAAATTCTGTTAAAAAGGAGGTACTAGTACCTTGGGTTATAGGTACTGCCTGCTTACCTGGTTTCTCTGTGGTTTTGTTTTCAGTGGTTATGACTTTGGCTACATGGTGAAGTTGTTGACAGATTCCAGGTTACCAGAAGAGGAACATGAATTTTTCCATATCTTAAACCTCTTCTTCCCATCTATCTATGATGTGAAGTACTTAATGAAGAGCTGCAAAAACCTCAAGGTACTTTTATCTCCCCAGCAAGCAGGTGATGGGCATCAACACTGCATATGTACAGGAATAAAAGTGGCAGAACTGCTGGATATGTTGTCTTAAAATGGGAATGTGTATAAAAGTCAATAGTGACACAGAAGCACCTGAGAACACAGTTTGTGTCTAATGGTGACTGCCCTCCCTAGTTTCAGACTTAGCAATGTGTTTATTATAAAGGGGACGTTGCCACAGCCTTCTGGTTTGTTTCAGAGGCTAATTATAATTCAGCATATTTATGTTTCCAATGCAAGGGTATTTCTTTTACATGAAATACTCCATGACTTGATTAACTGGTAAGAGGATTGAAAGTAATTTATCTACTGAATCATGGCCTTGAGTAAAGGGAGGGAAAGGCCCAGCATGTGTAACCTATGAATGTACCCACAGTTATCTCAAGTATCTGCAACAGGAAAAGAAGGCACCTAAATTTGAGAAGAGTCATTTATGCACTCTTGAACACCATTTCCAACTGTGTTCACTCACAGCTGGAGCATGTGTACTGCTGGGATCTGCATTGGTTCATCATACCCTGTTTGCCCTCATGTTTTGGAGAAATGTGGCAATTTTGGCAAGAGATGGATCTTCCAAAATAAAATCTCTTCTGTTCTCTTTGCAGGGTGGCCTTCAGGAAGTGGCAGATCAGCTGGATTTGCAGCGAATTGGACGACAACACCAGGCAGGATCAGACTCTCTTCTCACAGGAATGGCATTTTTCAGAATGAAAGAGGTACTGCAGTGTTCTCCCTTCTCCACTTCCTGTCCATAAATGTCAACATGTACAACGTGTTGGTTGTTTTGGTTTGGGATTTTTGAGCCTTGTGGCCATCACACTTCAAACTGTCAGGAATAAGAATTGCTGATATTGGCACAGACTTGTTCTGTTTATTTGCCTTTCATGTGCTTATTTGTACACTCCATCTCGGAGGTGGCTGATTTCAAATGAGCTGTTAATTTACACTGGATGTTTTCTGATTTAGAGGCACAATTAAACAGTACCTGTTTCTCTTTTTTTTTTTTTTTTAATCTGCAGTTATTTTTTGAGGATACAATCGATGATGCAAAGTATTGTGGACGACTGTATGGCCTTGGCACAGGAGTGGCTCAGAAACAAAATGAAGATGTGGACTCAGCCCAAGAGAAAATGAGCATTTTGGCCATTATCAACAACATGCAGCCGTGATGAGCGGTGCCCCTCTGCAGAACATGTTTGTTTACCATATTGGCAGCTGCTGTCCTCAACCATTTTCCCTAAACAGTGTCTCAAACAAAAAGCATCTCCAGTACACAGGCTGCACCAAGCCTTGCAGTTTTGCTGAAGAACTGCATTTTCCTTTGAAACCCAGAAGAGTTGACTGAATTCCTAATGCCAGCATTTGTGGTTTGCCATATTTTTAATACCAAGGGCAAAGGACAGAATCTACTGTGTATACCTCTGTTTTTTTCCTCTTTATACTGTACAGAATCTGCAAGGAAGATTTACCAGTAGAATGTTGGGTAGAGCTAAGGGTTGGGAAATGCAGTGAAAATGGACACAGACACGCACGCAAATTTGCAATTTGTGTTTTATAAAGCTTATTTTAAAACTTCTGCATGTTGTGAGGGTGACAGCTTCACCTCATGTGTTGCTTATTTTATCTCTGTCTGTGGAAATTGCTTCCTTTGATCACTGCAGAGGTGTGGGAATGGATGACATTAAAAATGATCCTTGCAGCTAAAAATATTCAGAGATTTGCTTTAACAACAGAGGGAATGGAGATTAATGGAGCTGATTTGATCAGCACTCCTTAGTTTCTAATTCTCTTTGTTAGTGCTTTGACCCATACTAAGCCTCAGCTTTGTTCATACGGGTATTAAGAAACTGTTCTGGAAATTCAGAGGCCCTAAAGCTCACCTTTGACAGGGGATTGGACCAATACTCTGACTTCAGTTTTCATCTTAAACCTATAAATTTTATTCTTCTCCTGCAACACAACTAGGTTGTGTCTAGCATGGACAAATATTTGTTCCTCTTCTGCCCCCTGCTTCTCCAGCTCCTAATTTTAAAATATGCTTAAGAGGTAAAACAGAGTTTATTTTTTTCCCCTGAGTTTCTGGGTTTTTTCATTATAAACACCTGAGAAGTAGTTAAGAGGATGAAGAACTTGGGATTCTGACTTTGAAACACATTCTATAGTATTTTTTTTCAACAGCTCTGTAATGACATTTCTTAAAAGAGCAAGCCCTTTTGGACATGTCAAACATAGAAATTTTTAAGACTTTGTCTGGCATTTTGAACGAAATCCAATATTAAAGAGGTTTAGAGCTGGTATTTGAAATGTTTGTAAAGACTAGTTTTTATTTTTTGTAAAATAAATTTTTTAAACCAGGCTTTGTTTTGGATTTTCCATCAAGCACTAGAATTTTCACAGCTGAGGTTCTGGAATCCTAATGTGGGAGATACATGCCTGAAGATCCTCTTTGTTTCCTTTACCATTTATGATGTGCTCCTGGGGTAGCTCTTAGTAAAGTGTCTTTTGAACTTACTGTACAGTAGCTGAGGAAAGCTGAGATGAAGAGCTCTGGCAGAGTTATATTCTCTCCCTGCTGGTCTCAGCACAGCTCACAGTCTGGTGCAGTATTCCTGCACTGCAGAGTGGCCATTCAAAGGGACAAACCTGTGTGTGAAGTTTTCTGCTCCATCTGAACTCCAGTGGTTGCTGCTGTAAGTGCAGGAAGGCAGTTTGGTTAAGCACTGGCTCCCTCACCTGGTTTTTGGGTGCTTTGTACAGAATTTGGCAAATTCAAATTGGTGGCAACACCTCACTGATTAAACACATCTACAGCAGGATCTTGTTTCAGTCTAACCCCTAGCTTTCACCTGCTGCTCTTGAAGTTGTTCTGAGGCTTTACTTAGCTTGAAGCAGGAAATCTGTCAGGATGAAGTTTTCATTTTGGCTGGAAGAATCTGGAACAGCTTTTGATCTAAAAAATCCATCGCTCCTCTTTTTAATTCTTACAATAATCTTTACTGTACTGGAAAGTTTCTAAATTCAAGATGCACACTTTCCCCATCACCTTTTTTACTGCATTTAAAACCTTGCTTCTAAAAATGACCAAGACAGATGCTGTGTTCACTAAGGCTTATGCACCCTTGTGCTTTTCATAGAAGTTACTTCATTTAAGAAGACAGACCTAAAGCCTTTAAGTATGCTGTAAGACTGGTCAAAATACTGCATGTTTAAGACTGCAAAATCCAGGATTGGTTTTGGCACTTTCTAGAGAACTTATTTCTATACATCAAATTAAATACCAAGTTACGGTGGTAGAAGACTTTATTTAAAGGAGAGAAAAACTAACAACGCTTTTAAGAACAATACTGGCCTAAGGGTCAGTTTGCTTACAGAAACCATTGATTTTCCTGAGGGCAGCTACTCTTCCTCCTCTGCTGAAAGACTACATGCAAGAGAAAGTTTTGAGCAGCTGTGTAAATAGCAAGAGCTTTCATTAACATCGTGTCCAACAAATAAAAAACTATACAAAGATCCATTTTAACAGTTCAAGCCCACACTCTACTGCTTTTCGGTTTTCTAACAGTCTCCTTAAATAAGTATCAGTGGATGAGCACAAGTGGATGTGTATAAACCTGACATTCTGTATCAGTAACAGCCACAGCCATCAAAAGAAGCCTTCACTTGAAGAAAGAGCAGCCTTAGTGTTAAGTAGCTGGAGGCAACTCAAAGGAGACAGTTTGGTCTCTAAATGTCATGTCAGGAAGCTCCTGCCAGCCTTTTTGTAAACACCAGCACTGTGTTTCCTAAGGAGAGCCAGAGCCTCTTCCTGCAGCTCAGGAGGACACTGGGATCCAAGGTGGAGGAGCACCAGGCAGCACTCCAGCACGTCAGGGAATGGGAAGACCTGCAAAAAAAAAAAAAAAAAGGAACATGAGTGATGTCTACAGTTTATTACAGCTGTTCAACATAATCAGGCAGCTCTCTAAGACACTGCTTTGTAGCATTCTCAGAGCAGCCAGCCAGGAACCAGATGCATTTTCTCTTCACATTTATCGAGGTTTGTCCCCTTTTGCCCTGTTGCCACGGTTACATTTTCAAATGTGTGATTTGTACTTTCTACAGTTCCTAAACTATAAGGGCCATTTTATAGCTTAAATTTTGGATTTAATGTTTCTTTTTTTTTCATACATAAGTAAGGCATTACTCTTAAAATGCATGGGATGATCCATACAGAATATCTCATTGAGTTCTACCACACAGGAGCTTTAGTTATGCTTTCCAACTGCATGGGGAAAATTATACTTGAAACAAAAATACCACCCTGGTGCCATGTGTCAGTTCTCTTTCTAAACTGCCACAGGATCACAAGGAATGTCACTGTTCCTTTCTGTATGAAAGGGATTCTGTGATGAGGCTGCCCTTACAGAATGACTTTTTTCAGAACTGCAATGGCTCATCTGAAAACTTACCTTTAAATTGTCTGGAAATTCAGCTAATTTCTGCTTCGCTTTCAGAAGCTGTTTTGTGAGCTCAGGGAGTGTAACTGGTTGCTTTGCTTCATCTTTGCTGTCAAGAGAAGAGCAGGTGTCATGAAGAACTGTTTTGTTAGGGGACTGTGTAACCTCCCTCCTGGAACACAGGAGAGAACTGGCTGAGTGTTTTATGCTCTAGCTCATTCTTGCAAAAGACCCAAACCAATGTTCAATAAAGAAACAGAACTCTTAGATCATGCTTAGCCTTTTCATTATCCTCCCTTTTTCAAGCTGCCCTGTTTATTCACTGTAACAATACCTCATGCATCACAAAACTACTCAGCTGCACTCAGTTTATGCACGTGGTGATTCAGCCCAGGGGAAATGCAAATATTTCTGATATTCAAGTGTTCCTGGGTGATGGGCAGGAGATTAGAGGCAGTCTAGGCAAAATAAGAAATTTTCTACACCAAAACACAAAAAAACAACACTTTTCAATCCATTAATTCATGTGCTGAATCTTACCCATTCATCTGGTTGCTGTCAGAGCATGGTTTGTCTGATTCAGTCTCTGAACTCTGTTCCAGGTTGCTTCCCTGGGTGTTTCCATTTGTGTTTTCCTGGAGATTGTGCCTCTGCTGCTGATGCTGGCGGATCATTTCTGCTAAAGTCTCCTGGACCTCAGCTATGTCTCTCTGGGTGTTCTGCAAGGCAGCCATCTCTTCTGAAAGGAGCACTTGGCAACCCTTCAGTTTTGACTGTCTGTCTACCAAATCAACTGCATCAGTTTTTGAGTCACTCTGTGTCTCACACTCAGGAACTTCAGTTGTACTGCAGAAGTTTTCATCCATCTCAGCTGCAGTCTGAACCGTTTCCTCAGGGGATGGGTCACCTGAAATACAGCTCTTCTCAAGAGCTGTCTGCTCACTGGAACATGGCACAGAACCCAACACAGCTTTCTGCAGGCCAAGGGAGTCTTTGGGTGGGTTCCACCACAGGTCATAGAGCAGTCTGTAAGCCACAAAGCCCTCCAGGCTCCTGCAGGCATCCATGCTCTGAGAGTTTGTGCTGTCCAGTTTGTCTCTCAGGTCATCACAGCCTAATAATGAGAAAAGGATTACAAATAGTTCATAGAACTTTCCAAAGACATTGAGCAAATAGTAAATGAACCAGGAAACCCTGGAAACCCAAATCAGGGATTTAACTCAGATGCTGGCAGAGAAGTACAAGAACTATGAAAGCAAAAACATCTTGGGCATCTTTGTGAACACAATACTCTGTCCTAGCTACAATTTTCTCATCAGCTACAGCCAATTTCTTTGGTCCCAAGCTGTAAAACACAAGAGCCACATAATCAAGAGCCACAAACTAAATGCACTGCATACTCTAAAGAGAATGGAGAACAAGTTGGAGTATGTTTTGCCATGAAATGAACACAGCATTCTAATGTCCCCTCTCTCCTTCACAGAAGAGAATCCACTCAGTTTCCTACAGCACTCACACCAGGTGACACAGCTGAGCTTCCTTCCAGAATCAGGAATTTTCATCACCCAGTGGCCTTTGCACTGGCCAAATTCCACAAGTTTCTACAGATATGGCTGTGTCTTGCTGCTCCCAAACATTATTTAGCCTAGGAACATTAACGGACACAGCTGTGCTGTCAGGGCCAGAAGAGACACAAGGAGACACTTACCCTCAGGAAGGATGAGACTGCAAATCTCCTGCAGCAGAGTGAAATTCCCAGCATCAAAACTGCGGGTCACAGCCCCAAGAATGCTTTTCACTGCCTCATCCCACACACCCAAGTGACAGCTCAGGGCTGCGAGGGCCAGGTCATGGGAGATATGGAAAAGCACCTACAGGAAGCACCAGAGAGCACAGTTAATAGTTTTACGGCGAAGTGTGAGCTTATGACAACTGTGGAAGAGCCCAGAAACACATGACTTGACCAAAAGCAATTTTAGTGACAATGCAATTTACACAGTCTCCTTCATGCAGGAGACAGAGCATTTCTACATCACCTGGAGCTGTTGAATCAGCCACTGTGCTTGCCTGTGTCTTAGTAAAGAGATGAGAAGTGGGAGCAGTGACTGACTGGTCACAGAGAAGAGCTGCAGGGGCACCAGTCTATGGACACACCTTGCAAACTATTTTAACAACAAGCAGCCCTACCTCCCCTAACAGTCCAACACAAACCCTTGAATCAGTGCTGAGACCACTCAGCTCTGTCACTCACTCCCAGCCAGCACATCTCAGTGAGCTCAGTGCTGACCCCCAACACCCTCTGTCAGTTCTTAGCCTGCACAGAAACAAATGCAGAAACCAACTGGTGGCTACACAAAGCTGTCCCAGCTGCTGATCATCTCTCTCCCAGACTAAAACCCCATCCTGCAGTAGGGTGCAGACATTCCCTGGGAATGGCTGCTGGAACACCTCACAGTGGCTGGGTTTACTGCCTACACCCAAGTAAAGATTTGTGCCTACACAGATCAAAACCCATCTACCTGCTTGGGGGGTGTGTTGCTGGTTGAAGGAGGATGCTCAATCCTGCGAAGCTGCTCCTGTGCACATGTGGCCTGTTCAGTGGTGTCCATGCCCAGCGCATTCCGCCACACTTCTGTCACCGTGTCAAAAAAGGAGGCCTCTCTGTTCAGCTCCCAGCTGTGGTAACAGGGGGACATGGGCCTCTTTCCCTCACAGGGGTTCCTTCCACTGAGGCACCTGCAGAGCACTTCGTTCAGGCAGAAAACAAGTCTTTGTCCCTGTGACAAGGAGGGAAAAAAAAAAAAAAGCACTGAGCTGTTGCAACAAGAAAAACAATCTCTTGCTGACCACAGCAGGTAGAGTGACTTAAGAACATCATGCCTGGTAGCAGCTTCTTGGTGACAGAGCTTAAGGGAAGTCAGAAGGAAACCTCAGAGCAAGGCAAGGTAGCCACCTGATTCTCAGTTCACAATAAGACATTTCAAATTTAATCCTCCAGTTGGATCCTTTGTTCCTTTAATGTAACTAGCAAATGCTTCACTTCTTTCTTCTCATGATCAGTCTTACACACTTAAAAAAAGAATCCCACTTTTCTCTACAACCTCTCATATAACAACAAGCACAGAGTGTACATGCCTCCCCACCATGACCATTCCATAGGGACATTCCAAAATACTCCCAGAAAAATATTTTGAGGCAAAACCAGCCCAAAGGACCACTTGTGGACTATTAACACATGGGAAGTGGTGCCAAGTTATGTCAATCTGGAGAGACACAACGCTGAGGAATGTGGAAAGGAAAGGACCAGACTCACAAATAAAGTTTTATGCTGCTGAAGGACTTCTTGAGCTCCCACCCAGTTCCTGGACAACAGCAGGTCTTGGGCACATCTCAAAGACAAAGTTGCTGACAACTCCTCCTCCCCAGATATCAGAGCAAGCTCAGCAGCAGTTTTAAGTGAGGTCACATCCCCCTTTTTGGACAACACTTTAACTGCATCATAGGGTGAGGAAGCTCCCAAATAACTGAAAAAGATAAAAGCAAAACAAGTTGATTGGTACTAAAATAGTTTTAAAATTGTATTGCAACACAGTAGCAAATACACAAATGAAGATGACCTTGGATTTTCCACATGTTCTCAGAGGTCTCATCACTTTTTCTTATCAAAGTTTACTACAGACATATGGTGAACAATCTGATGCAAAGCCACAAAGGGGAAGTCACACAGCTTTAAAGTCAGCACTGAGATTTCTGGTGATCTACATATCCCACATGGCTTGGATGAGCAATAAAACTAAACAGATTCAGGAGACAAAGGAGCTGTTTGTCCCTACTGCATTTCTCTGGGTTTCATGCAAATCCTTTCCCAAAAACGCCAGAACTGAAATCAGCATCAAGCAGAGGACACTACTCCAGCCAAAATATTTCAAGGGGTATTAATAATTTTGGTAGTCACAAAGTTAAAACAGTCCAGTTGGAGCAGGATAAACCAATGACCAGGATATATCAGCTTATCAAGAAACTCAAGATGAACTGCTGCACTGCATGTTTCCAGTGGAAAGGCTGAAAATCTCACATAGCCTTTTTGTAGACAACCTAATCTTAGTCTTGCTAGACTAGTTTTCAGAAACTTCCAGTAATGTCCGTGGAAAGAGATGGCTCTACTGTAATATGGCATTTGGACTTTCTGCTCTGAACTGCTCTCTGGAGCTTCTCTTTCCACCTATTTAGAGGAAATGTAGTGAGATCAGGCTCAGAAAGCACCACAATCAATGACCAGACCAGTTAACATAGTGCAACTGATGCCAAACCAAGTATCTTCTCAGTTTTAGGCATGGAACCAATTCTGTTTTCTCTCCAGTGACACTCACCATTTGGCAGCCATGGAATAATGACCATCTTTCTCCAGCAGAGCTGCCCAGCTGGTGTAGAGATCCTTCAAAATTGGATCTTCGGGACGCAGCCTGGCCTTGGCCATTACAATTGCTTCCCTAATGCACAGAAGGGAAACCAGACAGAAAAGTTCACCTGTGTGCAAAGAGTGAACCAAAATGCTCAATCTACCCCGCAAAAAACCCAAGATAAAAATGCTAAACATAAATATACAGCAACCTGTAAAAATTGTTCACTTTCAGGAGCTCGATAGCCTCATAGACTTTATGGATGGACAGGAGGTGGGAGGCAGCCTTCACATACTGCTCCTGAAAACACAGCTGCTTGGCAAAGGCTTCCACTGTCCAAACCCAGGCCTGGTATCCAACTGCAAAAGACAAAGCAACACCATTGTAGGCAATTTTGCAATTGGAAGAATTTCTGTGCCATACCATCATTGGTTTCTTCAATATGTACCTCTTCTCTGCCCCAAGTTATTTTTTATTTCTTAACCATCCTAACAGAAGTCAATGAAGTGGGGCAAAACTAGAACTTGAACACAACTGCAGGACTTCACTGCCAGTAAAATAACTTAAAAGCATATTTAAATCAGCAGCAAGCTGGAAGGACTGCTAATCATATCACAAAGAACTAATTCCCAGGTTTCTGTCCAGAACCACCAGAATGAGGGGACCCTTGGCAGCCAATTCCACCAGTTGATGTGGTGCTAGAGCAAACATACCCATGGGTGCCATGGCTACGAGCTGGTCTGTCAGCTCCCCCCTCTCAGCAGCTGCCTGGAGGACACCCTTCATGTCTCCTTTCCACAGCATGAGCTGCTGGAAGAGCTCTGCATGCCCGTTCTCCAAGTGGTGCTTTCCTGTTGGAAGCAAACACACTTCCCATCAGCATGAGTGCAACAGCATCACTTGTCACAGTCAAACAGCTTGGCAAAAGGGAAATCATTCAAGCTTAAGATAAGGCTGGTTTGCACCTGAAAGATGTAAAAACTATCTGGGAAAAAGATTTATGTTCTTCTCACACAAAGCTACATTCTTAATCCTAAACTGTAATCCACAGTAGAGAAAACTCAAGCATTTTTCCTAGTTTGTTTTCTACCTGAATATAACAGTTACAGTGGACATATTCTTTATGCCACCTACCTTCCATATCAATCATCTTGTGCAGAGAATCCCTGTCTGTGAACAGCCCTAAGTGGATGCAATCCTTGAGATCAGGGGACACATCTTCATTATTATCTAAACGAGATAAGGAGAATGAATATTTAGGATTTAACACAAAACTGGGAACCAGGATGTGCCAAGTCACTGTACCACTCAAGTGTTGGCAAATATTTCTGTCTTCTACTTTCTTTCCTGTACAGCAGATTTAATAATTTGCTGGTCAACCCTCAGATCTAAATTTGATATCACACCAAGTAGCACCCTATGATAAAGATGAGGATTTTTAAAAATAATATCCTGTGGTTGAAGACAAGTGGACAGTTGATTTTGAGTATTTGAGAGCAGCTACCCTCTAAGTATTTAAAATTTTGTACTGATACCTTTAGTTTTCAGACATGCAGCCAGCCTCAAGCAGTCCTGATGCAATTCTTCTTTTGATCTGTGATCCATTAATGTGCTGAAGGGCAGAATAGAACGAGGCTTCCTCTTCTTCAGAGAGGCATCAGGAGCTGAAAAATCAGAAACATTTGAGTCACTGCTGCTGCAGTTACAGCAGAATTTATTTTAAAAGTACCTTTTTCTTTCTCTAGCACTTATTTGGTGTCATGTTAGGAAGGGAATCTGCAGCCAAACAAGCCTAGCATGAGGAACTCTGCCTTGATACAGACTGTTAAAAATTCCTGAAACATACTAACTTGGTTTCTCTTTAGGTGGATCCTTTTTCACAGGAGCAGCCTTCTGGGTCACAAAAGGCTTTGGCAAGCTGAATGAAGAATAATCACATGCAGATGAAGATGTATCCCTGGACACTGCGGAGTCAAGAGATTTAAGAAAAGAAAAAAGCAATGAATGGCAATGCGCAGAGAATAATTCATGTATTCACATTCTGTTACATTAATTTTGAAATAGACAGAAACCAAGCTTTGCTTTGCCATAAGACTTAACACCTTTTTAGGGAAAGGAAGTATCAAGAAAACAGAGAACTGTCAGAAGGCTAAATGAGATGTCAAGAGACACCAATGAAGATCCACCAGTATTATAAGATTTATCAGTGCTGATCAAAAATGACATTGTTTCATGCCAAACACAGTAACTCTGTTCATGAGGCCAGAATCTTGTTATCTAAAGACAATTAGTCCCAAACTAGAAATTTAGAAAATTTAGAATTAAACCCAAATTTAGAAAATTATAAAAGACATTCCAGAGCCTTTTTCCTTCAAGAGGACAATTTCAATAAAACCATACAATGAGAAAATCTGCATGAAAATTAAACTTGGTGATACTCTGAGGGTTGAACAGTCTGGGAAACATTGAACTAAGATGATCTGATCATTACCAGTCACAGAAACTTTATCAGCCAACTCTGCCTCCTGAGCTTCTTTTTCTCCTTCATGGTCTGACACTCCATTTTCCTCCAGCAGCATTTCCTTCATGCTGTCATCTCCATTCACAGCACCATTTGAATCCTGCTTGCCTGGACTCTTGCCTACAGGCTTTTTCTTCTTCTTGGCTTTGACTTTTGGCTGTATACTTCTTTTCTTCTCTAATTCTATACTCTTTTTGCCTGTAAAAGGTGCAAATTTTAGTGTGTTAACTGCCCTTATCTCAGGACCAACATTTAGTTTCCAAATAAGGACACTCAATTTAAACCTAGACACAGTTTATTCCTGAAGAGGAAGAGGCAGATTTGGAATTCAGCACAAGAACTTGCATAATTTCAACATGGCAACTCTCCATTTCTCAGCTCCAACATCACCTCCAGGAAAGATCTTCTGTTTGAATACACTCACCCTGAGGAGGCCGTGTGTGCTCCTGCTTGGAGATGTGCCATTTGTGAACAGAAAAATCATCTGCTCCAGTATAAACACAATCTGAATCCACTGGTGACCACTGCACACTCAGCAGGCGGCCCTGGTGCCCCCGGTAGTTGCAGAGTGGCTCTTCCTTCATCACATCCCACACCTTGGCAACAAGAAAGAAATCCAATCACTCAGAAAGTCACTTCTTCACCTAATACTCTCCATTTTCTCATGATTTGCACAGGTAGGAACTTCTCTTTTGGGATTTTGCAGGGCTATTTCAAACACCAAAATGCAAATGGAGAAAATGCCGGGCTTCCTTTGTTTGCATTGATAAAGCTGCACAACATCTTTCTTTGCTAAGGATCCAAAAATGCTAATATGAAAACCTTAATGACTAGACTTACAAATCAATTCACAAATCACAACATCATCTGCAGAACTAGCAGACAGTTACCAAAGGTAAACTTGCAGTACTTCAATAGTTTATCTCACAAAAACAAGTTTTGCTCTTTGATCAGCTGTGGAATGGATGAGTTGAAATACAATTCTGAGGTGCTTTGGACAATACCTGTGCAGTGCCATCATAGCAAGCAGACACCAATCTTCCCTCGTGGTGGGGGCTCCAAGAAAGACTTGTGATTTTAGCTGTGTGCCCAGCCAGAGTTCGAAAAGGCTCTGTTATTGTCAAAGGATTTTCTGAAGAGTTCTCTGGTAGAAAAAAGAAAAATTATTAAGCATGCCCAGAAAGACAAAACAGAAATAAACAACAACCGAAAAAAAAAAGATGCAAAGATCTGGAATATAATCTGCAAACTGTTACCTACAACACTCTTCAGGTTATGCACATAAATGGTGGCATTGATGGAGCCTGAAGCTATCAGGTAACTCAGCTCTGGCTGGGTCCCGTGCTCATGGTGCCAACGAATGGCATTGATCAGTTTGTGATGCTGCTGGATAGTGCAGAGCAACTTCAAGTTTGGGGCCTGAAATATTTCAATTGAGCTGAAATGTAAGAACAACAGTGTAAGAATTTCAGTAGTTGGTGAAAATGGGAATTTTTTTATCTTGCATGAGCAGAATTGGAGCATGTGAATTAGAGTAACTGAGTTTGTGCTTTCTGGATTCAACTCAAGCCCTGGTTTCACTCATCAGCAAAAGTGCATTTCAGCCATGAGTGGATCCTTGAAATAGAATTTAATGTGATAATGAGGATCCTCCATGCCAAGAGCAGCTACAACAAATAACAGCAGGAAATGCTGTATGATCATGATTCAAACACATCAGCAGTGAAAGAATGGAGACAAACCAGGGCAACAAAAAGTATTTTTGCTTCTCCATAGACAGCACAGACATAGGCAGCACAGACACCACCTTAACCCACAAGTGGGACATACCCATCCTCGTTGCCAAGAGCCAGGAGTTTGCCATCTGGTTTCCAGCTGACCTCTGTACGTGCAGGCAGCTTGTGCTGCAGAAAGAAGACACAGTTTTATCGCCAAAAACTCTTAAATATCTCTCACACATACATTCTGCAGAGCAAGGCTAGCAACTGGACAGAGCTGCAATTAGTCAGCAAAATGAAAAGTCATAAAAGTGCCCATTGCTTTTGTAGCAGTGACATAAACCTGAAACAACTGATGAAGAACCAATGATTGCTTTTTATTATTGTTCAGTTCTGAGAAATATTTTGAAGTTTTGTCTGGATTCCAGTAGTACCTTGATGTTTCATATCCTTACACTCCTTGGAAAGCACCAGACATTGCAAGCACATTTTTACACTTCAAGAGAAACAAAGTTTACTTTTAATTATCTCTATTCATTTGAATTCAGACAAAAGCTATTTACAATTTACAACTTAGATGCCTAAATATGATCATTTCAATGCCTCTGACTCATTCTCTTAACCCTGTGAGAGTCTTAACTCAAAGAATAAGCCAAAACCCAGCTGATACAAATCAATACCCTTGGACTGACTCCAGCTGACTTAAAAGGACTGAAGATCCAACCCACTTCACTTATTTTATACTTTCACCTAAGAAATGACTGATCACACTTGAGAAGATACTCAGTGATCACCAACTACTCTGCACTGGGTGCAGTACAAATGGAAACAGCGTCCTGCAAAATTATTATTGTTTTCAATTAAAAAATTTGTTTTTAAAAGTTAATGGTTGAAGCAAGGGAACTAAAGGAATTGAGGGAAATAACCCATGCATGCCCACCACGTGGTCTAAGCCAGAATATGATTCGGGATATCACTTCAAGTGTTTTGAAACTGGAAATCTACTATTTTAAACAGCCACACACAGCTTAAATCTTAACTCTATCCCCCATTTATCATTCCCAAGTAAAACACAGTGTAAAAAATTAAGCAACTGATGCCAGAAAAAGATGTGCCATGTTGACACAAGGAGAAAAAAACCCCACCAACCACCCTCTTCAGACACAAATATATAAACTCTTTCAACAGTTTGAGTCAGTGTGACTCAAGTTCATCTATGGAGCCTGAGAGGTTCAAGTTTTTTGTTACAGATACATCAAAAAGGCAAAATCAGAAACTTATAACTACAAGGCCATGGAAACTCTGATGTGGTTACTATGACTCCACAAAACCCCCTCAAATTCACACTCACTTTGATTGAATTGGTGTCTCTGATGACTTTGTTGATGTCATTTGCTTCTCCATTAAGCTTCCAGGGATTGTGTTGAAAAACAATTCCTTCTCCAGCACAACTATATAAAGTTACAGAGGGCTGTTCACTTTCTTCTCCTATCCAACAGAGAAAAAGAGCTAATTACTCTGTTCTTCACCAGTCTTCACAGAACTAATCTCTCCCACCATAAATCAAATCATTATTTCAAAGACCAATATACATCCTTCAATGCCTGTGGTCCAGCAGCAGGAAATTCTCACAGTACAACCCTCTAAAGAGAGCTCTCATTTCTACCAACAGATCCCTCACAGCACAATCACTGCAAACAGTAAAATTCCCTTTAAATTTTGGTCCTTATTAAAAAAAAAAAAAGCCAAGTTGTGTGTAAGAAGGGCTAAAGTTCAAATGGCAGAAACTCTGGAACCTGGATTTGATTTGATGCAATGGCTGCAGGACACCTGTGAAGTTTCTGTAACATCCTGAAGCAAGCCCAGAGGTGTGGGGCACTAGTCAAACCTATTTCCTGAAGGTACCAGAATTCACAAACTACAAGTTTGTACCCTTGCAAAACTATTAACAGTTCCTCAAGCAGAACACATTGTCAGCTGCTCCAAAGGATTGCCACAAAGCAAATGGGGCTCCTCCTCCTAAGAAGGGAGTGAAGAGCAGCTTCAGGGCATCTGTGTGCTCTGTGTGCTCTGCATGGACATTCTACTCTGTCACAAGGTGTTGGAAGACTCACCAGAAATCAGAGGAGGAGTTGGAGGACCCCAGGCTAATGTGTACACTGTCTTCTTGTGGTAAGTGCTGGAGATCTGAGGTGGCTTATTCTTAGCACTGGGCAGGAAGATAAGGGGCAGTCACATTTCAGCAAATGGAAATGAAAAGAAGATACAATCAAAGCAACATACTTGAGACACCAGATGCTGTAACATTCTAAAGCCAGGGCTCAACCAAGCTTTCTTTAACACTTTCTGTAGGACACTACTAAAATTCTAACATAATTGTTCTGGTGACCTTTTCCTCCTTGCTGCTCCTCCTTCCCTGAAAATGCCTTTCTGGGTAAAGTCTTCCTGACCTGATGTCCTCCCACAGGTGATCTCTGGTCATGCAATTTTAAGTTTACCTTAAAGCAAGCTCACCACAGAAGCTCATAAACAAAATGCAAATAAAAACATGCACTGAAAATCCAACTGTTTGACCAGTTTCAATTTAATCTCACTCATCTAACAGCAAAGGTATCCCTCAGGAAAGATCACACCACCTTGAGAGGTAAAACACCAACAAGATCTGACACTAATGAATTTGAAAGCTACTTTTTTACCTGCTGGACAAAGTGTCAAATATGCCAACTTTTCCATCATCTGTTCCAAAAGCCAAGGAACCTTCCTTAGTTGGATGCCAGGATAACTGCAAGAAAAATATAGAGACACAAAATGACCTAAGTTACAAACATTTTATTGCTAAATAATAAACAAAAGGAAAATGCTGAAAACCCTTCCAACCACAGCCACTTGATTTCATCACTCTGCTCTGAGTATCAAAGCCTTTCTCCCTTCTAGTTATGATGGAATAAGATGCAAGGAATTAAAATCATTAAAATGCTTTTTGATAGCTACATTACAAACCAGAAATAGCTGCCAGCTATTTTACCAGGCAGCAGCTATTGACCAACCTGTGCTTAAACCCCAGCTGAAGAGACCTGTGTTGATTGCATTGGTTTTTTTGTATCTGTCAAACTTCCCAGAAGAGCAAGGGCAACCATGGATGAAGCAAGGAAGAATCATGAAGGAGGATAAAAGTGAAAAAGTAACCTAACAGCCAGCTGGACTTCAGCTTATTTCCACTAGATGTAAAGGCAACTCTCTAGGATTGTGAACAGGTCTAAAAACTTCTTGCAAGATTCTAAAATGTATTGTATACAGAAAGAATAGAGTATAAAATGAACAACTTGGCTTTATCTCATTTCAGTTGGGACAAACCTTTGAATGAAAGAAAGAAAAACATACTTGAAAAAAAACAACAGGAATGAAAAGAAGAGAGAAGGGGGGAAAAAAAAGGGAATCCAAAGCATACTTACTGCTGTAACCTTGGACTTTATGCTTTGCCAGAAGGTTTTAACATCATAAACGTTGTTCATGGACAAAGTATTCCACACTCGGATCATGCTGTCCCCAACCCCGATGGCGAGGCAGCCCGTGTCCACAGGGGAGAAGGCAAGGCTGTAGACAAATCCTCCAAGGGAGGGCATGGTCCAGCTGCAATCCAGAGTTGACAGATCCCAGCATTTCACCTGAAGAATATTTAAGGAACAAGGAATGGTTACATACAGAGTGACTGACAGGACAAGGAAAAAACAAAGCAGAAATGAAATGAAGAATCAAAGGGTCAAATTCAAGGCTTGAGAGGATGTGATCTGCACCCAGAGGATGCCATGTCACAGACAGGGCTGCAGTAGCTGCAAGACTGGAATGGACATAATACATTTTACTAAGTTTCTCTTCCAATATCAAAACAGGAAACACTCTGCTGCCTGTAAAAGGGTAAGGATTGGAAAGAAAACCTGATTAAAAAATAGATGCATTAGTCTGTACAATTAAATGATTTTAAGAAGAACCAGATCTTTTAAAAGTGAAACATAGAGGAAAAAGAGTGGAAAACACCTTTCATTAAATGCTTACTATCCAAGTCCAGATTGTCATAACCATTCACTCCACCATGGTAAGAGGCTGAGGTTATAAATTAACAGAAACATACGGCAACCGGTGCTCAGAACAAATGTTAGAAAGTGCATGTTATAAAATGCTAAAATAAACCCACTTCAAGAGAAAAACTGTGGCCCTTAAAGGATTAGTCTTACTCAGTCAAACTGCATTGTAGAGGCATTCCCATGCTAATTTTTAAATGGTTCTTACATCTCTGTCCATTGAAATGGAAAAAAGGAGCTCTCTGTCTTGGTGCTTCACAGAACTGAGATTGAACACAATTCGGGAGTGGTTTTGTCCTTCCGAAGATCCCAGAAGAGTCCACTTGCGTTTTCCAGGCTGGGTCAAATTCCAAAGGAGCAGCTCTCCTCTGCAAAATTGAAATTTATTTAAATTTTTCACTTCAGAAGAACAGAGATTCTCTACCGATTGTATCACAAATATCCTGCAAGTCAGGAGTAACAGAGTTCTGCAGTTCCAATGCCTGTACAAAGCTACACACAAACACCACCTGAAAACTGACTTTTCTTCCCAGCAGATGGGCAAAACCACAGTTAGTGCTATCAGCAATCAACATCCAGTGAGATTATGGGGCAAATTATGGGACAAATAATAATTTTCTCAACGCCTGACCTCTAACTCTTGGCCTGTTTTCTCTTGTTACAATGGAGACGAAGGAAGAAAGGGGTGTCTTTTCTACTCAGCACTTCCTTCAGTGGGGACAAACGAATCTGCAGCTGCTGCTGAGTGTCCCACTCACCCAAAGCCACTGGACACAAGCTCTGAAGGACGGCCAGCAGGCCAGTGCACGGTCAGCCAGATGCGCTCCTTGACCCCAGGGTCCACGGCTCCTCCTCTTCTCTTGGTGGGTGGCAGCTTCAGAGTCAGCACACCTGCAGAACCAGGGGGCATCACTGCATCTCACACTTGGAAATTCTCACACAGGTACAGGAGTCCTGGGAATCTGCAGCTTGAACTACATTCCCCATGCTTTTAGCACTCCAAGGCTGCAGTTCAAGAGCTATTGCACACCTTGTTACTTTTTATCTCTTACTTACTCCTGCCTCTGGTACAGCTCCAAATTCGTAGGGTTTGATCCTTGCTTCCAGAGGCCAGGTAACAACCTTTCTTCGTGGCTGTGTCCTGTGTCAGCTCCCCATTTGGAACGTTGCCTTCTTCTGAAGGAGCTGCTGAATACCATTGAAGTCACATTATTATGCTTTAAAATACAAAGCTTCATAAAAATGAGCTGAAAATTATATTGATTTGCATCAGAACATATTTTATTGAACTTATCAGTTGCCTAGCTAGTTACCAACCTTCTATAAAAAACTCAGTGCTCTAGAATGAACTAAAAATTACTCCACTAACTGATAATCATGTCTACATACCCTGGAGCTCATCCTGCCAAGCAGGGAACCTTTCTTCCCCAGGCACAGGGCACCAGGCCAGACAATGGATTTCATCCTCGTGGCCTCTCAGCCGGTGCACAACTTCTCTCTTCCTGCTGATATCAATTATCACCACCATGCCATCCTTGTAGCTGAAAGCAGAGATTTAAATTAAAGAAGAGATTCTTGGATGCTTGTGGTATAATATCCTAGGTGATTTACAGGCTCTTTCCAGGGTCACTATCACCCTATTACAGAGAAGCCAGCCTGGACCATTGCACTTTTACAGATTTCTTTGCCTTTTCAGGTCTAGCAATTATTTCTAATTTGTTTTACTCCAAAACTAAAAGAACAGCCATCAATACCTCTTAAAATTTAACTTTCAACCAGGTAGCAAAACCTCACAATTGAACTATTGCAGAAAAACAGTGGAAAACAAAACATAAGGAATATGAACTAAAGAGCATTTACCCAATGGCCACCAGGTTTTCATGATGAGGAGAACAGGTGAGGCAGAAAACTGTCCGTGGCTCTGGGAAGAACTGCTGGCTGTCATTTCTGTTGTGCCAGTGACAAACAATGACACCTTTCTCATCACCAGACACAATCAGATCTTTCACAAGGGGGGACCAGTGCAGCGCCGAGATCGGGTTCTGAAGAAAGAGCATTGGAAACGTTTAAAGGTGCTTTACTGCCACCTAACACAGAAAACCAGGCAGGAAATAACCTGTGAGCACTGCCCACCATCAGCGTGGTTTGTCCCTGAGTGCCTCAGTTCTTTCAGGCTTTACAGGATGGATGTGGTTGCTCATGGAGACTCCTGAACCGCAGTAACTCCTCAAATACACATTTAGTTTTGTCCTGCGGGCCACAGCAACTTTCTAAGATGATTTCAGGCGGGCTGGGTTAAGCGGCAGTGAGCCCAAAGCCCGAGCACGGTGCTTCACTGCGGCTCTGCTGGCAACCAGCAGCTAATGACAGTGCTGGAACAGCGCTGCGGGCTAGGAGCAAAGAGCCGGCCGGGAGCGGCCAAGGCATTTAATTCCACCGGCTCTGACATTCCCTTTTGGGCAAAGCCGCCTCACCGTGCTCTGTGTGAGAGCCCCGAAACACCGCACCATCCCGGGAGTCCCTCCATCCCCTGCCCGTGTCCCCGCGGTCCCACCTGGTGCAGGCTGTACTCCAGCACCGGCGACAATGTCCCGCTGTCCCAGATTTTGATGCTGCCGTCGTCCGAGCTGCTGGCGCAGAGGCCGCTCTGGCCGGGGCAGTGGCAGAAGGCGAAGCCGGAGATCCTGTCCGTGTGCCCGATCAGCTCCCCTGCGGCCACCGCGACAAATGGGCACGGAGAAACCCACCCGGAGCATCCCGAAACATCCCGCACCCCAAAATCTCCGCCTCCCACGGGCCTCGCCCGGGCTCCCGCTGATGGGGAGGCCCCGCAGCCCTCCCTGTACAGTGCGGGGGACCGGGCAGGGTTGTGACGGTACCGTAAAACGCGGGCGCGGCGGCGACGGCGACATCCAGCAGGCAGACGCGGTGCCTCGCCGCGAAGCCGAAGAGGCGGCCATCGCTGCTGGCGTCGCTGCAGCGGCTGCTGTACCAGTTAGGGGAGGCGGGCAGAGCCCTCACCCCCATCCCCGTCCCCGTCCCCGTCCCCGTCCCGGTCTCCGCCGCCATCGCCCCGGGTCCCCCCGCACCGCCCCACGTGCCCCGGGCGCTGCCGCCGAGCGCCGCGCACGCCGCCGCAAAATGTCGCAAACGGCGTCCCTGCCCGTGCGCCCGCCCTGGGCACTGTCGGAAAGCGAGGCCGGGAAGATGGCGGCGCGCTGGGCGCTGAGCGCGGGTGAGGCTGAGGGGACGCGGCGCTGGTTTGGGAGGGTCAGCTTGAGAGGAGGCCAGCGGGTTGGTCGGAGGGATGGAGCAGCTCTCGTATGAGGAAAGCCTGGGAGAATTGAGATTGTTCAGCCTGGAGAAGAGAGGCGTGACCAAGTCGTAGACTTCCAGTGTCTGAAGGGAGCGTCTAGGAATGATGGAGTGAGAATATTTACAAGCGCCTGGAGTGACAGAACAAGGGGGATGGCTTTAAACTGGCAGTGAGTAGGTTTAGATTAGATATTATAAAAAATTTTTTCCCTGTGAGGGTGTTGAGGCCCTGGCACAGGGTGCCCAGAGAAGCTGTGGCTGCCCCTGGATCCCGGGCAGTGCCCAAGGGCTTGGATGGGGCTTGGAGCAAACTGAGGTAATGGAGACTGTCCCGGCCTGTGGCGAGGGGTGGGACTGAACGGGCTTTAAGGTCCCTTCTAACCCAAACCACTCTGTGATTTTATTACTCTGTTCATGCCTCGCCCATTTTCCCTTCAGGTGCTGCCTGGGCACGGGGTCTGCTCAGCTGGGCACGGCCAGAGAGGTGAGTCTGGCTCTGTCACCCATTGCCCTGGGCTGCGGGACAGGCATTGCCCTGCTTGGGTACCTGGGGCTGGGGTCACCTGGCTTGGCCATCTCAGCCAGCCCCAGAGCTGTGGGGAGCACAGCTCTGTGTTCAGAGGGGTCACTCTGTGCCCCTGTGCTGTCTTTCTGTCTGTTCAGAGCTTGTGCCATGATGGAGGTGTCTCTCTCCTCACTTCTTTCTCATGGACATCCATATTTTCTTTGACTTTGTAGTTCAGGTCACAGTAATGTGGGATCTGTGCTGTCCCCAGTCACTGTTTTCCTTACCTGCTGGAGTTTCCCCTCGTTCTGGAGTAATCCCATGGTTGTGCTGTAGGAACACTGGTACTGCCAGCTGCAAATATCTGAAAAAATATTTCATTACCTGGAAATAGGTGTTTTATGCTAATCTCTGCTTATAGGATGTGAACAGTGCTGTCCAATGCCCTTTTGAAACTAATCCAGCATCCTCTGTTTGCCTGGCCTTTTTAAGGTGCTTTGCACAGGTTGGCCACACACACAAAGATGTTCAAGGGTCAGTAAAACTCACAGAATTTGGTCTTGAACTCATTTGTTTCTTGTAGTCAACCAGTGGCTGCCCACTGGTGCTTCATCCAGGCAGCAGGGGGCAAAATGTAGCTTGGTTTTTCAGAATCTTGAGGTGAGCAAACTGCCTGGAAACTATTTTTATTGTTACCAGCTGTCTGGGTTTTGTCTTAACTGGATTGTGTCTTGGAAGTAGTTTAGAACACCTCTCCTTCCAAATTTCGTGATGTTTATAAACCTCTGAGACAGTCAGCCCCTTGAAAAACCAGAAATTTTCACTGCTAAATATGTTGTTGGTAAAAGTTAAATAAGTGTGGGAAGTACCTTGGGAGAGGTACAAATGGCTTGTGTGAGTCCTGAACCCCATGAGAACATCAGAACAGAAGTGACTGGGACTTTGTGTGACAATGAGGACACTGAATGTGCAATCTCATTCCAATATTCATGTTTTGCTTTAAGAAGCTTGAGTCTTCTTGCTGAATTAAAAAGCCCTTTCAGCATCAACTATAAAGGACTTTAACAGTTTGGTTTTTTGAGTACATGAATGTGCCAGTTCTCTTTCTCAAGACAGCAAGTTCACAATTTTCCAGGTAAACTGGGCAGGGAGAAAGAACTCTTGTGTTCAGCAGCTGAGGCTGTGGTCTTGTCTTGCAGGTGGCTGGCATCTGGTAGCCTTTTTCCTCTGTCATGCATCCACACAAGCACATCTCTGCAGAAAATTGGGAAGTGGGAGAAGAAGAACAGGATTGTTTACCCTCCCCAGCTGCCTGGAGAGCCTCGGAGACCAGCTGTAAGGATGCACCTGGGAATATCCCTACCTGAGAATGTTTAGCAATTTCTGAACAGATTGTCACTGTCTGCACAGGGTGACTGTATGAGCCACTAGTTTGAAAGGTTATTTGCTCATTATTTAGGATTTTATTCAGTTTGGCTCTATTGTAGAAGTTAGTATCACTTGGAATGTTTTCCAGCTCTCAATTATATTGGAGCCTCGAGTTACTTGCAGCTGATCATCTGCTCAATGTGGGGTTCAAGCTGTAAGGGGCCCATCCTCTGTTTATAGAAGCTTCTAAACTACAAGGAGGTAGAAATTGTACTGTCAAAAACTGATATTCTGGAATTCCATTGTTATGGTTGTTCTTCCTTAGGAAGTGATGTGTTGTGGCTTCTGTTAGGCACACTGCTCAGCAAAATAAAAGTCTTTACATCTCAGAAAAAATGGGGTTTTTAGGCATGTACTGTGCGGGCCATGAGCATTTATTGATTGCTCCTGTGAACATTGCGGCCGAGGGCATAGAAATCCCTGCTGTGCTGACTGATGCAGTGTGTGTGAAAATGCAGCTATTGACAGACTTGTTTATTAAATCAGTGTTTTACCTGTTTATCAAGAGTGCCATCTCTTTCAAATTTGTATTGATGTTAGATTCTGACTGCTGGTGCTGATCCCTGTTAGTAATAATGTTAAATGGGTCTGTGGAGGCAGCTCTTTGTGCCAATCAAACTCGAAACCCTCTTCACTTCTGGAGAGCTAATTAAGTTCATTCTGGTAATATTGTTTACTTGCTCTCCCAGTAAACTGAGTTGACAGCAGGGTAATATTTTTAAGGCTGAATGGGCATGTCAATCTTTGCTTCTCAGGTGGGGAGAAAGAGAGGAAAAAATGGTGATAAATCTTGTGATTATCCTTTTCAGGGACTTCTGCTTATAAACTAAGTTTCATAAAATTGTATTAAAATTTTCTGTGTGCCACCAACTTTTTCTAGTGCTTTCAGTTTCACATATCAAAGCTATGCCTGATACGCTGTTCTCATAGTAGGCAGAGCCATTCTTATTTTATTCCTAGGAAGAACATAGATTGTGGAGCAGACATGGATGGTCCATTCCTGTTTTCACTGCAAAATTACTCATCCTTTAATTTTTTTTTTCCCCTTAGGAAATATATCACTGTCGGAGGGAAATAAAATACAGCAATGATAAGATGTGGTATCTGGCCAAACTGGTAAGCAAAGGGTACTTTGTACTGTGCCTGAGAGAATGCAAAATTTAATTGCTGTATTTGTCTTAACAACCTCATTCAATCACAGTTTAATCAGCATCTTTGCAGCAGAGTCCTGGGGATGAGTATGGATCTGGCCAGGGAGTGACTGTTTGTAGTTTGGCTTAGCTGTAAGGTATTGCATTGAAGAAATGATGATAAAGGAAAGGACAGTATTTTTGTTTTTATAATAGCAGTGTAATTTAAGTAATATCTTCTTAATAAGAGAAAGGACATATTTGTAAAAAGTTAATTTTGACACTTTGATTGCAGATAAAAGGAATGTCCATTGATCAGGCTCTCGCTCAGTTGGAATTCAGTGACAAAAAGGGAGCAAAGGTGATCAGAGAGGTAAATAGCAGTATTCTTTAACACTCCTGGCTTCCAAAAAACTTTAAAATCAATACCTGTCACCAGAAGTTTGGGGGTGTTTGTACTTGTGTGGGTTTTTGTGTTTCAAGTAAGCCCGTTGGGAGCACATTCTAACAACATATTTTAGTTGCAGTCATGTAATGTTGTGACCTATGAATATGTTGCAGTCACTTGTGCTGGCTGTTCTAATTTGTCATGGTGATCAACTCCGTGTGGGTGTCCTCTCTAACAGTGCTTGGTATTAGGTCCATGGTAAAAGGTGCAGAATCCTGGTCACTGATGGCTGCTACGTCTGTGTGCTTTGGCTCTTAAAGTGTAAGAGATGAAGGATGTTACTAAGGAGAGGACTGAGTTCTGTAAAGACACAAAAGCTTTGAATACACTGTTGTAGTTTGGATTCTCAAATTACTCATTTTCTTGGCTGAAGTGTTAATTTCTGGTATAATTATGGGTGAGAAATGTCCTGTATTAGCTGAAAATATTGAATGGATCAAGTTCATTTTGCCCACCTTGGAATTTATTTCTAGTCAAATGTCTTATTACCCAAAGGTCTGTGGATGGAAGGCTAACAGATGCTGGTGGAAACCATCTTTTCCACTCCCTTTCCTCCACAAAAGTGTAATAAAATCACCCTGAGGCTTTTTCATTCTATGCAAGGAACATCCTTATGCAAAAGATGCTTGTCTTTTTAACAGTTTTTATCTCTATGAAATACGTTTTCTATAACTGGCTTAAACTTGCAATTTCTTTCATGTTATCTAGAGATAAGAAATAGCATTGCTTAAATTCCTCCTCAGTATTTCCATTTCTTTTCCTTTTGTTACAGGTTCTGTTGGAAGCACAGGAAATGGCTGTAAGAAAGCACAATGTGGAATTCAAATCAAATTTACACATAGGTACATTTTTTTAATTTAGTGCATTAGAAAAATGTCATCCTACTCTATCCTGCCCTATGAAAATGTGTTACATTTAATAAGATTTTGATGCTTGAAATCACCAGAAGTGAATACAGGACAGTTTCTGCTAAACTTAACTTTACCAAGACATGAAAGGCACATGTCTGCAGCATTTTTTAGATGGATGATCTGAGATCCAATCTGAGAGTGGAATTTCTGCTCCCTATTGAACAGAAGGTCCTGAAGAGGAAGGTGCTTGACAAAAATATGAAAGATTGGACAAGAAGAAACAAACGGTTTCTAGTTTTTAATGTTGCCAGTCAGAGGTGCTGGAAGCTTTGTCTGTGGCTGGTACAATTTGATTTGCAGGATCAAAGTTAAACTTCCATCACACACAGTATAAAAGTAAATGACAGTAAACTTCTTAATAAAAAGACTTGTCTGTAGATGATTTGTGGGATAAGCTTATAATAACTAACAGCCTAGAAAATTTTTAGCTTAGAAGATTGTTTGAGAAATGTTTTCTCTTAGGTGTTTTGAGGCCCAAAGAAAAGAATTCCCATTTTGTCTAGCAGGGGATAAATTTTACTAAACTGACCCCATGAGCTTAAAGTCACCTGGACTGTAGAGAGATTTGATTAGAATTCTTTGGAGCCTTCTAGGCCTCTGCCACGAGAAGGCTCAGCTGTAGTGCAGGACTGGATGTGCAGATAATGAACATACCTGTGATGAATGCAATAAGGGGAGAAAGGAGGGAAAATGAAGTCTGTAAGACTTCACAGGAATTCATGAGACAAACTACTGAAAGGCAGTGAAACAAATACCACCTTCAGAAGAGCTGTATAATCCAGTAAGCGCTCAGTGTGACTTGTCCTTCACCACATATTTATCTTCATGTGCCTGCTTTCTAAATTCACCTTTTTGGTGCTCCTGAAGGGCGTTAATGCAGCTCACGGGTTCCTCTGTAGCAGCGATCTGCAAAATGTAACAGAAGAAAGATGGAGGGGAGAATCCCGAGTAGAATTAACTTTCTAGAAGCAGCCATGAAAAATACCCAGGCAAGACAGGTGTTTTATTGCAGCTGTAGCAGTTTGTTCTTGACTGAATAATCTTCTCTCCCCTCTCCTTTTCCCTGCAGCAGAGTCGCAGACGGGCAGGGGCCGCTACGTGAAGCGGGTGCGGTACCACGGCAAGGGCATGTTTGGCATGATGAAAATCACCAGGTGCCACTACTTTGTGAAGCTGGTGGAAGGTCCTCCTCCTCCTCCAGAGCCACCAAGGACTGGCTTTGACCAAGCAAAGGAGTATGTGCAGCAGCTGAGGAACAGAACCCTTGTTCACACACTGTGACATGCTTCGGTGGCTGTATGGGTGTCTCTTGTTGGGCAATGTAATTGTATAAAGGAATCATTAAAGTCATGGTTTAGTTATAGCTTTGGTGCTGCTGGAGCTGGATGATGTGAGAAAAATCATGGGGTTTTTTTCTTATTTGTCAAGTCACGGGTATGGAAAAATCTTGGAGCTGCAGATGTTACTTTTTCTGAGTTACTTGGACCACAGCATTCGAGCTCAACCATGGACTGTCAAATCTAAAACATATGGTGCTGTTGTAAAGCTTGGTGTTTCTGTAATGTATGGTGAGCATTTTATTGTAGAACTGTGTGCTTGACAGTCATATTGCAAGATCAAGCCTCAAACTAAAATTTGACATCTTAAAGTGGCAACAACATTGGAAGAAAACAAGTAACAGTGGACAAAACCAAGTAACAGTAATATTTCAGAATATCAGACATCAATTTTTGGTTTATCTGGGCTGTAACAGCCTTCATTGTGTGTCTTGGACATTGTGTGTGGGAGTGGGAAATAAAAAAATCCCTGGAAATTCATGCTTTGGCAGTCAGTAGGTGGCAATATTTCATTTGTCAGAGAGGAAGTGGCAGTGAAAACTTCCAGAATGGTCAAACTGTTTTAGATTTTGCTCATGGCATTAATAATCTGATACAGGCATGGAGTTCAGGCTGTTCTCTCTGGAAATTCATTGTGGGTAACAGGCAAAATATGGAGAAAAGCATTTTTTTGGTGAAGAGTGAACTAATTCTGCATTGTCTGGAAACAAATTGCTTTTGTAACATTGAGGAAAGTGAAACCCTCCATGGATTTAATATGGAGTGGCTTGTTGCACATACAAATCAGGCTTTCAGTTTTCTGAAAACAATCCCTTTTATATCATTACTTCTTTGAAGAGAAAAAGACTGAGATTGATGAGGGAATCTCACTTCACTCGGTCAGATTTTCAAATCAAGATGGCCAGAATTGATGAACATCAGCATAAAAACAGAATGAGCTGCTGCTTGTACATGCAAATATCTGATATTTAGACCTTTCTTTTCTATTCTGGGAACATTAAAGTGGGAGATGAATTGCTTACCTCATTTGGGTCTTTTTACCACAACAACTCATGATAGCTTTTCTTACATGTGTTTGCCTTGATCAGTACTTGGATGATGGCAAAGGGACAGTTCCTTTGTAAGGAAACAAATTATTTTTATTTTTTTCACAAAGGTTGGTAAGAGTGATTTCTTTTGGCTACCAAAGAAAGGGTCTCATGATATTAAAGAGTATTAGGGGATGGTGAAGTTACACAAGAAGCACATTGAGAGCTCAGCACCATTAATGGGGGCCTGTTTGCAGGCTGGTTTTCTGCAGTGCACTTTCAAACACATTTTTTGCTGTAAAGCCACGATTTAGTAACTTGCCTGAAAGGTGTGTTCTGATAAAACTCTCTATCTCTGCTGTCCCTGATGTGTGTTTGAAGAACTGTTTCTGTTGTACTGTGATAAACAGCTGTGCTGGGCTCTGCCAGCTGCCCTTAAACTCCTCTGTCAGAGTGAATCTCTTACAAGTTGTAACGAACTTGAATTGTTTATAATCTTTTTGGGGATCACTGATCTGGGAGAAGACTAAAGAATTGCAAAATAATCCAGGTTTAATAAGCACTCACATGTTTTACTCTTAGACACATCTTAATATCTAAAAACTGGCTTCTAGTAATTTTATTCCAGTACTTATTTCTCCTGCATGCTGTAGATTTTGCTTCAGATCTTTTCTGGATCTCCAGAGAAGGCTGTATCCTTAGAGATATCGTTACTCTGGTTATGAATCCACAGACAGAGAAGTGGGAATGTGGCTGATGTGTTTTCCAGCTTCTTTATGATTTGCAGGTCACCCTGAAAGTCCTTTAAACAAACAGACCTGGGCTTTAAAAATTTTTTGGTTAAGAAGCAACGTTGTTGCTTGTTCTTGTTTTCTTCCTCAAGACAGTAAGTGGGAAAACTCATTTTTAGCATGTTTTTAGTATTCTATTCCTTGGTGGCATTTTCTGCTATCTTAAACATGCATAATCCAGAGCTGATCTTTATGGTGCTGCCTAAGGAAGCTCCACAGCTGTGTCTGTCACAGGAGTGATGGGAGATGGGTGAGGTGGGGAACTGGCTTGATCCCTGCCTTTCCTTGGTAGGAGAACAAGGATGTCTGGAGTGGTTTCTGTGGTAGCTCCATCAGAATCCTGAGAACCAAACCTTTTCCAATTCAGTAAGATCCAATATCACAGTTTTATACTGGCAAGTTCTACATATAATTCTATATTTATAAATTTTAGAGGTTTGGTTCTACTGTGCTTTCCTGGTAATTAGTACATCTGCACCCCAGTTAAGTGTTTGGTACAGATTCAGACACAAAATTCCATGCTAAGTGCAATAAGCCTTTAGTAGATCATTTATTATGAAAGAATGTTTTAAAATGAATGTCACCAGAAGGGATGGAAAGGCAGAGAGGCTTCTACTTGGTGCTGATTTCACGAGTAACATCTGGGGGCACTGTAAACTCACCACTGCTGGGGGTTTGTGCTGGTGGTACAGAAACAGGAGAAGGAGCAAGTACATGAGGAGGTGTAGTGAGGCTTCAGGGAAATCTGAAGAGAGAACTGTGAGCTCTGCTCAGCAATGTGAGATTTAACTGAGGAGAAACTTGTAAACCTGCTGCTGGGCTTGTTCATATGAAGTATCCAGTGAGAAAATAGAAGTATTTTAGTCAGGCAGCCTGATCTCTTTATGGATGTGTGTTGTTTGTTTGTTTGTTTTTAAGACTTCTGGGCAGTTATTAATGAGGTGGTTCATCAAAGGTAGAATAAGAAAGGCTCATGATTGTAGTTATATGAAGATCATCATTCTTTTTTAAACACGGAAGATAAATGAGAATGTGAGAGTCAGTGACTGGACCGTTGGGTACCGCTGGTTCTGGCCAGCTCTGTGCTGGGAGCTGCTGTGGTGAGGTGGGCTGCATTAGGGCTCAGCTGGTACCTGGGCACTGACAGGTGTGTTCTGCCCAGTGCTTCAGCTGTGTTGCTGTACCTGCTGTGGACTTGGCTCGACCAAGGTCATGCAGTGCAAATGCTGTGATTCCCTGTGCTGTGTGACGGTCCTGTCTCCTCTGCACTGCACTGTCATTTGGGAAATCCTTCAGTCACTGGAGTGAAGGAGCAATAGGAATCACTGCTTTCTGCCAGTCCCTATGAAAACCCACTGCTGGGATGCTGGAAAGTAATTTGCAAACACAATTCTGCTTTGAATAGAAATAAGGTGACTCCTATTGTCCTCAGTGAACCACAGAAACAGAGTGTGACATTCCCCAGTGTATGAGCTACAGCCCTGCTGAAAAGGCCCCTAGTTCAGGCTCTTCAAAGAACAAGCCTTTATTGCTGAATGACATCTATCCAGCAGCACTTCAGCCATGTAATTTAAAATAATTAAAAGCTGAACAAAGTAAGAAATGGCAGAAATAATCACACAAATTGCTGTTTGCCAGAGCCTTACATGGCGAAAATAACTTCAGAAGAAAGTTTCAGGGACTGACTTTTGAGTACTCAGACTGAAGTAAGGAGCAAGGTATCTCTTGGGAATAGTCAGTGAATGCAGAGCTCATTTTGTATTTACCCTGCAACATCAACACTCTCTGCTTGTTTCAGGGAAGTTGTACATTAATACAGAGGGCAGGCTGCCATTGACGGGAACGAGCCAAGGAGAGCCTAACTCTACTTGGGCGAATTAGACATTCACCTCAAGAGTATTAGCTGAGCAAATTAATCTAAAAGTCTGTGTAATACATTTGAAAACAATGACAAAATGTGGGGCAGGGTATCTGAATAACTGCTGCATCTGTGGGTGGTGCTTGTGCATATTGCACAGCAGTGCAGACATCAAGCTTTATGTGGTAAAGGACCTGTGGCACCCACGTTCAGCTCTCAGTGCTTTTCTGTTTACACTAATGAGGACTCCTTTACTACTAGGAATTTATCTGCTATGTGGGTGACAATTCTCTATCCTAATAGAAAAGTTGCAAACCAATTTTCTGTCTTCTGTTATTAATCAAACTGATGCCAGCTAAGAGTGGAGTAAAGGCATTTGCACATGCTGTTGTGGGAAACTCCATCCATGTGTGCAGCTAATAAGCTGGGAAATGTGTCTACAACTCTCCTATTGATTATCACCTTCAGAGCAAGACAAACATGGGTTCTTACTGTATGCTGGCTGTGTAAATTAAAATTTTAGTTAAATGAAAGGAGAGTGAGATGCACTGCACTGGGCCAGTACAGGATCGTTGCTCAAAACCAGCTCCTCTAGATGCCCACTTCCTTGCCCTCTTTCTTCCCCCCACTTAAGATTGCCAACAGTGCATTAAGATGAACTCAGTAGTTGGTAAATTTTCTTCTGTGTAGTTTACAAGCTCAAGGTTATGGGCTAGAAGAAGTAGTGTCATCCTATAAATCAGGTGTAATGGAACAGCTTGGAAGAATGCACAGGAGTCCTTCCCCTCACACTGTGTTGGTCCAAAAACTCTGAAGGTAGAGCTGGCACGAGCCCAGAAACCCCCACAAATGGCTGATTAAATAATTAATAATAAACCTCATGCTGCTACCCTCTCTCTTGACAAGTGAATGAGGCAAGACAATTTTCATCTTCTAGGCCAAGGTGTATCTAGAGAAATTTGAGTGTGACACAACCAGAACTGAGGTGCTCTTAGGAGAGGGAGGTGGATTCCAAAAGCAGCAAAGAGAAGGGGCAAATTATTTGAAACTTGGATTTCCTTTGGGCTGACTGGAGTCAAGAGTAAGAAGCAAAAGTCTGGTGCAGTTACACCTGTCTTATCTCCAAAGAAATAAATGAAAATTTCTGAGATAGAGGCAATACCAACTGAACTATTGGCTGAGTAGCCAGAAGTGTCTGCGTTTGTCTCTAGTATGTCACACTTCAAAGCAGAAATTCCCAGCTGTTCTCATCAAGTCCGAGGTGTTTCAGAGATACTCTTCATTTTTCTTTTGCTCTTATTATCTGTCTCTTTAGGGGGCCTGTACTCACTGCTTTTGTGGGGATAGATGCTTGGAAAGCAATTATTGTTCATCTTCTCCATCTGTTGTGGTGCTGGATATGCCTGTCTTTTTTGAAGGCTTTCAGAGTCTGTGCTGGGAATGCATTTCTCTTCCTAGTGTTGAGAGATTTGTATTTTTAATGGGTATTTGTTTTATCTATCACATGCTAGATTTATTCACTTGATAATCTCTCAGCCACACAGGCAATCTTCTCATGTCCTGATCTAGTATGCAGGGATTGTATTCATTTAGCAGTTTGGTTTTGGGCTGAGATAGCCTTGAGAGGTAAATCCTGCCGTGAGAGGTAAATCCTGAGTGTGCTCACCTCTCCCAGAGCAGCAGGGATTTGCAGGCAGCCTCAGCTGCTCTCAGGATTGTGCTCTTAGAAACTTTCTTTACACATGTAATATATGAATGTTACTGTGTGCTGCATGTCTTTCCTTCCCAGACCATGCCCTTCTTTAATATAATTTCTTGCTGATAAGTGAGGCTTCCTGATGGAATTTTTGCAATGACTGCTTGTGCTCAGTTAACCACTTTTGGGTATCTTAGGAGCTGTTTTTACATCCATCTTCTTTGATACAAAACAAAGGCATCCTTCCTTCTTCAAGTTGGGTTTTGTTAAAGTTAGTTGGAAAACAAGGTGGGAAAGCAAACAAAACTGCTTTAATAAAGTGACATTTATGCCCCAATCCAGCACAGTCATGGAATAAACTCAGTATCATTTTGCCTGAATGTAAGATATGAACATTTTTTTCTATCTACAACAGGGAAAAACAACAGGTCTTTTGTTCTCTGACAGAATCTTCCAACTTATTACTCACTTAAAAAAACCCTCTACAAACTTAATTCAGATCCTTTATAACACAGCCTCCTATCTTTATTTTTCTGAGATATTTTCAGATGTTATGTTTGTTCCTGATACCAATCGTGGGGGCCAAGATCCTGGGTTTCAGAAGGAAGCTGATAATAAATCTTTCTGAGATGGTTCCTGGGAAAGCAGGGCAATGGGGGTGATGACCCAGGGGTGCTTCCTGTACCCACGAGGTGAAAAGGAACAGCAGCCTCTGTGGCTGGCAGTTCCTTGGCACAACTGTGACTTTGGCAAGTCAACACCCTCATGGCACTGACAGCATAAACATTTTGTGGCAACTGTGCAAAGCAGGCAGCCAATTATTTTACTAATGACTTCTTCTCACTGCTCTCCTCCTCCTCCATCTGCCCTAGAGAGAAAAACTTTCTCCCCTGTACTTTGCCCTCATGGATAATGGCAATAATATTTATTTTCTGTAAAAACGTGGTGCTAACACTGCAGTAACCTGTGCTGTGTGGGATTTGGCTGTGTGATACCAGTCCTTCTCTAAGTTCCCCCCGTTTTCCAGACACTTCTAGATCCTGTCTGTGGCTGTGGTAGCTGTGGCAGGGATAATCTGAGTTTGCATCCCCAGTGACTCCTCTCTGAGCTCCATCCTGTACCAGATTTCTACCAGCCTCTGAGCTACCTGGGGTGAAGGGAGGGGAAGCATTCAGCAGTGAAAAGGTAACTTCAGATACTCCTCCTCCACCGATTTTAAAAGGACAGGGGTCCAGCTTCCCAGCTGAAGACTGTCCTCTGCCTCACACTCCTGTCAGCTGTGCAATCCAGTACAGCACTTTCGTCTAGAGACAGTGATGAAGTGGTTATTATATGCAATAGAAATCATTCAGGCCCCTTTTGATTAAAAGTTTCACTCTTATCTCCCTGGCTTTCTATGTTTTTCAAAAAGAGCTCAGCAGAGACACAGAGCCAGGGAGGGAAACACTTGCCTGCTTTGTTGCTTTGAGGGGATGGGGCTTTCAAGCACACAAAGGTACTGTTTGCCTCTAAAACAAATGTTTGATATATTAAAATACAAATCTTAACCTTGAGAGATGGGACCCTTTCTTACCCATCCTGGGCATTTGAGCAGTGATCCAAGTGCATTAAGCTGTGTGGAAATGTCATCTTCTGGGTACTCATCATGGAATAAAGCACCAAACATTTAAGAAATAACCATTACTTTGCATAGAACACATGCCAGAGAAAGAGTGTGAAAAAAAAAGTCATTACCCTTCTATCAGCCAGCTCTTTTGAATAAAAACATAAAATATTAATTTAAATCAACTGAAAGGCATTAAGAACTTGATGTTCTCCTTGCCCCAGAAGTAGTCTGCTGATAAGAAACAAATTAAAAATGCAGAGTTTTCAAATAGCAAAAATGCTGCATATTTTAAATGAAGTTGGTCTTTTTATGTATAGCGTTTTGGACTAAAAAACATATTAAATGCACATAAAAATGATTACTGTAAATGGTGAAGACATCAAAGTTTGGCATCAAAGTTAAAGCGCTTGGAAGTCTGTTTGTTTGATCTGTACATAAATAAGCTTTAAAAAAGCCAGGGCACTCTTACACAGCTGGAACTGGGCAGCCAGTTCAACTTCCTCTGCATCCCAGAGATTCCCAAATGCGTTTAGATCCCAACATGGTCAGTATTTCTCTTGGGAATTTTGTGTTTGCCCAGCATGCTTCTCTGCCAGTGCACCAGGGAAAAGGGGTTGGCAGAAAACACAAAGTTATAGGCTCTTCTAAAACACAGAGTGAATGAACTCCAGGACAATAAAATAAATGCCTCTTTCCTCTTCTGGTTTTGGCATAAGGGTTATCAAAATGGAGGTGAAAGATGAGTCCTTGACCTTGTTGAAGCCAAGGCTCTTATTGTTAACTGTATTCCTCCTGGTTGTGTTTCACTCCCCATCCCTGGGTTGGCAAGAAGTGTGGATTAGGAATATTGGTCAGAGCTCTGTTAGTTTATATCAGCTAAAGATCTGCTACAGAACTAAGCCACACCAATGTTCACTTCATTGTAGTTTGCTCTTAGGAAAAAAAAAAATCCAACAAACTTGAGATGTGGGATCTGCAGGAAAATGTGGGACTTAGTGCCTTTCACCAGAAGACCCCAGTGTGCTTTACAGTGATGAACTCCAGCAGGAACCTGCAGTGACACCTCTGGGAGCTCTTTGGGTACAGTGCAAATGTGAGACCTTTATCTACAGAGAGCCAAACTGCAGCTCACTTCGTTTGAGAACTGCAAGTTGTAAGCACCTAGAAGCAAGACTTCAAAGAAAACCTCCTTGGCTCCTGTGACTTTTGTTTAGCTGCTCAGGCCTTTGGGATCAGCAGATTTTCGGTGCTTAAGGGTGCGTGGCAGTCAGAACTTGTTCTCAAAACCTCTACAAATTTACCCTGTTCCATCTGGCTTCTAATCAGGGCTCCTCTATCACAAACCTTTCCCCAGAACCCTAAGCTGGAGCTGCCTGTGGCTCTGTGGTCCAAAGGAAGATGTTCTGTTTTGAGGAGCAGCTTGAAAGGCCATGTGTTACCTGACACAGGAGAACAGCTGCTCCTTCACCTGGCCTGTGTTTGTAGCCCTGGAGTTAAACGTGCATCCTGCTCAGGAGGCACATCTGAGCCTGTGCCTTTGGACATGGTGACTTCAAGGCTTCTACAGGGGTTGCTGCATGGGGTCACTGTGGGGCAGCCAGTGAGAAAAGCCTTAGCAGAGGACTTGCCCTTCAAAAATTCAGCTACAGCCTCAGGGTGTGTGTGCCTCTGATCTACAAAGATTTTTTTTTCCTTTTTTTCCCTGTTGAAAAAGTCAAAATTTTCCTACCCCCATGTTCTCTTCTATTCAAGAGTTCCACAACACCTCCCGCAAAACAATTAATTATCTTGTTAAAGCAGTTTCTTTTCCTTCCTGAAAATTTCCCCTGTCGAGAGCTAGAAGGTGAAACCTAAAGTCTCTGGATCCCTTTCCATTTTCCTGCTTTGAGTGGGAGTGCAGGAAAGATGCTTTTAATGAAAATAGCTATTTTTTTAAGTGAGAGAAATAAAAAAACCTCCCATGGCATGAAAACACAGCCTGGATCCTCCCAGAGGGGTGGCAGCTGAGGTGGCAGGCTGCAGTTTGTCACTGTGCTCTGCTCTTAGGGCCACACTCTGCTTTTTATTTGGGGAGCCCAAATTTCACTGGAGCCCCGTGAGAGGGTGACAGGGTCAGGGGTGTGTGGTCAGGATGTGCTCAGCCCCTGTTACAGCTGAGGCTGCTGGGCTTACCTGCTCTGTGGGTGCCAGTCAGCTTTTCAACCTGCCCTCCTGGCTCTTGCAGGTGTTTTCATTGTAGTTGCCGCTTAGCAGCATCTGGTTTATTTTAGTTTTGTACAGTATCCTCCACTGCTTCCATTTAGTGCCAGGTTGAATTTCACAGGGACCTGCAATGCATCCCCAGGGAGGGCTGAAGGAAGGAGGCTGCAGAAACAGGCAGTGTTGATAACAGGCTCTCAGTGCATGACAAGCTGGTTTTCAGGGATGAAATTAGCTCAGAAATCCTCATGGTTTTGCTTTGTGGACAAGAGGAAAGACCAGGAGGACTCAGTGTTATCACCTGCATCTCTCTTGCCTGGGAGAGCTTCTCTGCAAGTGCAATGAATCTGTTTTCCTGTGGATGCAAGAGAGCTCTTGAAATAATCTCATTCCAATCCCTCTTGTTATTTTTAATGGATTCCAGGATGAGCTGGTTTCTCTGTGTAGCTTTTTTACATACAGATTTGGGGTTGAACCTAGCTGAATATCCAGTCCAATTAAAAGCACAGTCTTTGCTAAAACAGAGGCAAGGGGAACAGTGCCGAAGTCTTCCATGCAAATGAATGAAACAATGAAAACAGGAGGACTGAATGTTTGTTATTCATACATATTCTTGCAGGTGATTATTGTGATTTCATTCCTAAAAACTGCCTGCTTTAAGAAGAAGTGATTGTATTCTAATAAGTACTTGTTTATTAAACTTCCAGTGACTGAAGTTGAACATGAATTATTAAAAGGTCTTTGAGGTGCAGGGTTGTTTTTCCTTTGCCAGGTGTCTGTGAAAAATAAAAAAAAAAAAACAACAGGAAAACATGCAGCATGAGAGGCAAAATGGAAAGATCAATGGTCCCAGTCCTGCTGGCCACAAGACAGAATCCCCAAAATCTGCCAGCAAAGCCAGAGCTCTGTCACCTGCAGGGTGGGGTGGGGATGAGTCTGCACTGCCCAAGGAAGCCAGCTGAGAGTTTCCTGCTCTCATAGACTTGTGTAAGGCTGAGGCATGTATTTCTCTTGAGAAATAAGAGGAAATTTGGGTGGGAATGAGAACATCAGCAATGCAAAGGTAAGGGCATGTGTGTGTTGCAGCACATGACAAAGAAAGGGGGAGAAGGGGGGACAGTGTGAGGACAGTGGCATCTGTCTGTCTGTAAAAGGCATGGTGCACCCCTCAATTTCCAAATACTAAAAGGATTTAGACTTGGAATTAATAACAGAGCAAGGCAAGCCTGGAGAACTTGATAGATTTATTCTTGTAAGAGGTTAATGGCTTAGCCCTTAAAATGTACCAGAAAATGCAAGGAGGTTTATGTGATGACTTTGACACATTCTGGCAATAAATGCAATGTGAAGATGTTCCCTCCATTTGCCTTAAGCCTTTGACTTTGCTCTGCCACTGTAGGAAACTCACTGTACATAAGAAAGAAGAGCAGATGTGAATTTGTTGCAAAATAATTGTGTTTTTCTTTAGCATAATTTACTCCAGGAATGAAGTTCTTGCCTTTGTACTCGGTATCTCTCAGGCTTCCCAACAGTGTCAGAAGCTGTTGACCAGGTTTGAGGACAAGTGTGGAAGGGACTGAAGTTTATAGAAAATCAGTGACAGGAGGAGAGATCCTGTTAACTGCTTGAAAAAGAAAAAGCTGTGATGCCTCCCAGAAAAGAGACCTTATCCTGGCCCTATTCCAGGAAAACTCCCATCTTCCTAAAGCATGAAGTCCATCAGTCACTTGACACAAGCCAGCAGAGGATCAAACTAATATATATATTTTTTTTTTAAAATGTGGTTGAATTCTGGAGAACTATGGAACCAAAATGTCCTGAACAGGTGATCCTCCTGATCTTGACCAGCACCTGTGCAGTTGCAGACTTTAATTTCCCCTGATTCCTGGCAGTTTGCTGCGTGGTTGTGCACTTCTGTCTGAGACAAATGCAAGTCCAAAGATTCTTCTTTAAGCCCAACAACCTGCTGGGTGACAGAACACAGGTACAGTCATATCCACACCTTTGATTGCTGGTTATTCATGAGGTGCTGCAGGCATCTGTGCCTTTCCAGCTGAGTTCCCTGCTGTGCAGTCCTGCTTCTGTCAGTCTCCCAGCAGAAAAACACCACTTGGCCCAGTGATGTCTGCACTGCTGTTTTCTTCACGGTGCTCACATTCTGAACATTTATAATTCAAAGGCTTTCAGAAAGAAGTGACAGTTTCTCTTCTACGAAATAAAGAGCGTAATGACTTGTGTTAATTATTCCTCCTCGCTTACTCACTTACCAGGTCGTATATTACTCCAAGGCTTTTAGTGCCTTGGGCCAAAAAGGATCATTACAACTCACAGCCTAATGACCTGACCAAAAAAATATAAGTGAGGGAGAACACGTCCTGAGTCCTCCACTGAGCTCTCTGGTGTCATTTATGGATGCCTTGGGAATTCTACAAAGGAACAGCTTGGAAAACAAACAGGATTGTTCAGTGTTGAGCATTGCTCTCGTGACATCTCTGCTATTACAAAGATTTACAGCTGGAATAATTCGATCTGGGTTTTTCTCTTCCCCCCATTGACTCACATTTTGGAAAGCAGTCAGGCCCTGAGAGTTGGGTTTTGCATAATTGAAGCACCAGAACATATTAAGTGGAACAACTAATGGGGACGAATTTTTTTCCTTCCCTTCCAGACTGGGTTATCAATTATGAATTAGTGGCAATCTAAGATCAAAGGGGTTCCATTTTTGCAGCTGAATTTGAGGATTTTGGAACTGAAGAGATGAAATGCAGCTAATGACTCATTTCAGGAAGGCTGAGACAGGAGATAACTGATGGGTGGAGTGAAGTGTTTGCTTTAATGTGTTTCTGACCATGGACATACATCCTCAGATGTAAAACTGGACACTGAGATCAAGTTAATCACATAAAACGATGCTGTGAGTTCCTCTTGTGGGGCAGACAGCAATCTGATCTGCAGCATTTTTTCTTAATGCCGAACATGACCTAGTTATTAAGACATATAGAAACACATTAAGGTTATCATGTATTTGTTACACACATTTGTTCAACACATGCTTAAAACAAACAAAAAAAAAAGAAATTATGAGGGTTTTAAATTAAAAGTGGCTACAACCCAATGGAGGGACATTGAAAAGAGCAGCCCAAGGCAGGGCTCAGGTATGTGCTGCTCCCTGAAGTGGCAAACAATAAAGCAGTTTATGATTCAAGATAGTAGATGGTGAGACAAAGATCTGGGAACCTTGGGGGACAGACAATAATCTGCTGTGCTTTCTGCAAGGAGAGTGCAGGAACACTGGACAAAGCAGGAATGAGCAACAGCTGCCTTGGCTTTAAAATTATTTCTCCTTGAAATGCTCTGCCCCTGAGTGGGTGACACAGGTGAAAGCAGGTGAGAAGGGTTAAGGGCTCAGAGCCTCTCCCCAGAGCTGTTGGGGGTGTGGAACTGCCCAGGTGAGGCTGTGAGTGTCTGATGGGGCTGGCAGGAGGAAACACCACCCATGGAGCTCAAGAGGAGGAATTTCTTAACCTGGAGACTTGAAGGCAGCAGGAAGGAGCTTTCCCAAGGAGTCCTGGCAAAAGTGAGTTTCTTACCGGTGTAATAAATCTCTGAATTCCTAAAGGAAATTATTGTGGAGGGTAAGACAGCCTGGGTGAGAAGAGGGGTCTTTGGTGGGCTGCTGGGGTCAGCCCTGGGGGTGTGGAGCCCCTGTGCCTGCCCAGCATGTCTGTTCTAGCACTAGTGCTGGCTATCAGCTCTTGCTTCAAGAGCACAGCAGAAAAAGTCAATTATCTTGTCTGCTTTTATGTAAAGTATTTTCTTTGGCCTCAAAGTTATCATTTTTAATGGGATGTTAGACAAATTTCATGCTATGTATTTCTTATTTTGTTTGGATTATGCCTTCTAAATAGGATTTTAGATAAATATAATTTTAATTGTTTCTTATTTTGCTTGGATAATGCCTCGTAGTACGACTTTTGAAATTAATGTGAATCTATTACTAAATTATAATGGAGCAATTATGAAAATAATGAATTTATGATCACAACTGCTGTTGGAATAAAAAGGAAGGAGATTCTAATGACCTGACTCACCTTTGCTGATGTATCAGAGAGAAAATGAGGCTGGGAGTACTAAATGTTATATTCAAACAGTTTAATGTTTGGAGAGAAACTTTCAGAACTTCACACTTACGTGAAATGGGAAATGAATATTTATTATGGAATACAAGAACATTTCAAGTGCAGAGGCCAAATGGACAAAACCTGCTTCAACTTTCATTAAGAAATTGGTTCATGATTTTTCCTTTTGTCTCGAGGACTTAAAACATCTTTTTTGGGGGGGGATTTCTAATGAAAAATGCTTTTTCCTCCATAAACTTTGCTTTTTATTAGAACTCTGATGTGGGAGGGTGTGTTCTGAAGCTCTTAGTTGCAGAAAACTTTATTGTTATCTGGGTATAATGATGAGCACCTGGAGATGAGAATATCTCCCTCTACAAACAGAATCTGTTCCAATCAGTGGCTTAAAAGTTTCTTTTCCTTTCTCTGCATCAGTGTCTGCATTTGTTCACCTTGCTCACGTTTCTCCAAGCTCCTCTACTTGCTGATGGTAGTTTTTTCCAGGTATCTGCTAATTATAAATCTTTGTCAGAGGCAATAGGAGGTATGACCTGGGCAAGGTTTTTTAGAAAACAAACCTAAACCAATTACTATAGGGAAAATACCCAGCTCTTGATTAAAACTCTGAGATAAATTTGGTGATGATTCTCTTTTCAGACCACAGTGTAAAGGGTTGGTTTTTGGGTTTGTTTTTTTTTGTGTGTGTGTGTGAGGGGGTTGGTGGGGTTTTTTTGTGTGTGTGGTTTTTTGTGGGATTTTTTTTTTTGTGGGTTTTTTTTGTTTTGTTTTGGTTTCTTTGGTTTTTTTTTTTGTTGTTGTTGTTTTTTGGGGGTTGTGGGTTTTTTGTGTGGTTTTTTGTTTTGTTTTTGTTTGGTTTGTTGTTGTTGTTTTTGTTTTGGGTTTTTTTGGTTTGGTTTTGTTTGGTTTTTTTTTTCCTCGAAAGGATCTCCCTGTGGCTGCAGAGCTCTTTCTTAAGAAGTTACTGCTCTGTCCTCTTGTGTGGTTTTTGGCCTTTGATGCTCCCTGCACAGAGGGAGCCCTGTGAGCCTCTGTGCTGCTGTGCTTGCCCAGCCTGGGCTCATTATGGATCCTCATCCCGGGGCTTCCCCAGGTGAAATCCTTTCAGAGCAAAGCTGTCGTGCTCTGTGGGCTGCTGGGCTGAGGTGTTAAACCACATTCCCTATCTCTGTGTGACTCTACATCCTCTGGCCTCCTCCCTGGTGCTGCCAGAACATCCAGCAATTTCCTTCCCTGGATTGTGCTGGTGATGGGGTTGAGACTCTCCTATCCCCTCTGTCTGCTGTTTGTTTTATTTGAGGTGTTGTTAACCTTTACTCAGTGCATTTATTTACTTCAGGTTTTAATAGTGTGATAAGGTCACTACAAATTTAGTGGGAGGCATTTTAAGCGCTTGCAGCAATAAATCACAGTGTACATCACCCCTGTGCAGTTTATCCAGAACCAGAGAAATCCATTTTGGTCCATAATATGAAGGCCAAATAAAGCCAGGTATCACAGGGAGAAAGCTTTGACGTATGGCTCTGAAAGAACCTGCACACTTCTCCTCTATAAATTAACAGCTATTTTGCAGAGCTGACAAGTAGCTGATATTCTTGGAACTGATCCTATTTGTGGCTTTTTTTCCCCTCCCCTCTTCCATTCTAATCTCTTGATCTTTCCCTTTAGAAAATCCAGGGAGTAGAGAAAGCAGTCTGTTCTGTAAAGTAGGTTTTAAAACACTGGTGGTATGGACCCATGACAAAAGTCTGGTGAACCTGCTGGTAGCGCATGAAACCCTAAAACCTCAGGAACTCACCTCTGCAGGAATATGTTCTCATCTATTCTTTTATACATTTGATTTTTTTTTTCTTCCTTCTTAGACAAGACAAGCCTTTGCAGGTAGGATCAAAGCAGGCTGCAGGTCATCCTAAGAGCTGCAAAATCCAAGTGACCAGAAAGGGACAGCAGCAAGCTCTGTCCAGGAGCTGTAGATAAAACACAAGGGGACGTGTCGTGGGCCACTAAACTGCACTGGGCTGGAAATGGGCTCGATAACCTGGCATGTACATCCTGCTTTAATTCCTGTTGGTTTATGGCCCCTGCAGTACCCCAGGAGCCCAGCAAGTCATCTGACCTCACCCCTGCCTTCAGTCCAGCAAAATTCAAAGGGTGTTTGAGGGAGGAAGGAAGAAGGGGAGGGAGGGATTAGTTGCCAGCAGTGGTGTTGGACCCCTGAACTCTCTAAATGACCCAAGAGGAGATTGATTTCGCCTCTAAAGCCCAGCAACCTCTTGGGGTTGAAGCCAGCATTAAAAATTAAATGCCAGTTTCTGTGCTATTAAAGGTGGAATAAAATTGCTGCATCTCACCAGATTCAGAGCAGGAAAAAGATGGAGACTTTGTAGAGCTCAGCAACGCTGTTACTGTGAAGTGCAAAAGCGGTGTGAGCAGAAAGGATGACTGTCTCCTCGACTTTCTCCTTCATCTGTGCAGTGAGAGAAGAAAAAACACTCTCTCTGAGTGAGAGACAGTGCTGTGATGTCTGCCAAACTTGCCAGGGAGCAGAGTCTGGCTGGGCTGTGAGCGCAGCACACCTGATGGATGCTCGAACACAGCCTCGGTGAAAACAGGCAAGTCAGGTTCTGCCAGGCACTGCTGCCTCTCACTCAGTGTCAAACGCTCCCTGCAAGAGCTGCTCCCTGAGTGATAGATTAAAAAGCAGCAGGAGCTCATCAAACTCTGGATACATCTCTTTTAGGTAAATAAAACCTTGTCACTTTGGAAAGCTGCAGGGACTGGATGAATTTTTCCGAGGCCTGAGGGTGAGGCAGTTTTCCCCTCACCATTATGGATGTGTTTTGGGTACACATAACCATTGCTGGTGCTGCCATTCTAATTTTAAGTCCTTGCCTGATGGTTTTTCTGAGGAGCTGCAGCTCATATAAATGTTTGATTTTCTTGTTTTCAAAGGTACAAAACTCTTACCATCACCTGCATGGGTGTATCATGAATCTCTGACCTGTCTGCATCAGGCTGGCAGAAAAGCCAAACCTTTTTCGTCATCAAACCCTAGGACTTTTATCCAAGTACACATATTTTTGGAGCATTGGGGCTGAGAATAGGTGGTGCACAGGACCCCTGTAACCTGATGGAGGTCCCTGTGACAGGACATGAAAGTAGTTGGTATTTGTCATGAAATTCAGGGAGCAGGGGCCAGAGGTTGGAATAAACTGGATGTGCCCTTGCTGCAACCTGCCAGAAGCGCAAACCACAGCTCTGACTGTGGCAAAGAACAGACTGGAGCCAGAGTCACCGGGAAAAGGGACACCCACCTTTAAACAGGGTCTGTGCCTCTGCCCAAGGCACTGGCCATGGCCATCACCATGCACTGGCAGCTGCAGCTCCACAGCATTTTCCATGCCAGGCAGTCTCTCTCAAGGTCTTTAATGCCTAGCTCTTCTGATAATCATATTTTAATTTTTTTTTCCTGACTAACGGCATCCATAACTTCTTTTCTTCGGTAAAAGTCTGCTTAATGCACAGCCATGTTGTAAAGTCAAGCTGCACTTCCAACATACCCAATCCTAAAAGAAATACTTGTTCAAATAAAATCTATTTCTCAGGGAAATTTGCTTTGATTTGCAAAACAGAAAATGTGTTCATTTAACTGGACCATCCCTTTGACAGGTCACTATTTCACCCTTTTTGTGCAGCAGAAGTTTATTTTTAATAGGCTTGTTGCTTTTTGGTCATTTGTTTCCAAAGGCTTTGCTTCAGTGCTACTCCTCTGATCTGGAGTACAGAAAATTAATTCTTTTTACAACAGTCTATTCCTTTCACAAGTCCTCATTTTAAGTGTAGCTCAACTGTATTACAAATAAAAGGATGTAGTCCTAGAGGGACTACCAAGCTTCAAATTTAATGTTGTACTGGAGGCCTTCTAACGTCAGCGCTGCCGGGTCGAGGTTTTCTCTCTCGAGCCCTCCCGTGTCCCAAGGGGAGTCACGAGGTACCAGCCTGGCTGCTGTCAGTGTGTGTGGATGCTGCTGGGTGTGTGTGTGTGTGTTCACTCTTCTGCTTTTGGATTTTTCAGGCTCTGAGCCTCATTAATAGAAATGAATGTCCAGGGTGAAAGCTTGTCTCAAGAATCGGAGTGTGGGGAGGGGTTGAGCTGGGTGTCTTTGAAAGGTCCCTTCCCACCCCAGCCATTCTGTGGCTCTGTAATAAATAGGAAAGAACTGTGTGCAAAAATAACCTCTCACTGCCAGGGTTTCATGGTGGGAGCCTCTGCTGTGGAGGCACCAAACCCCATGGAGATGTCCTCAACTCCCTCTGCTGATGTGTGTGCAGTCCTTGTCTCAGGAGAGGACACCTGAGTTTCCAAGGCATGGTTCTGTGTGTGCCATTTGCTTTGTGTCTACTCCTTCCTTTAGTGCTTTCAGAGAGTTTGAGGGATAAAACCTTACAAATTGTGGTTTGGCCCATATAGAATAAATGTTTCAATGGAAATAATAGCTTTGGAAGTTATGATAGAAAATGATCCACATTTAGGAGTAGGGTTAAGACCACTCAGCCTCTCACAGTACCACTAAAATCCATCATGTTCTTCATCTCTAGGATGATTCAGAGCTCTGGAGAGCTTTTTCTTGCCTCCTCATTTTTTTGCAAAACTATTCTACCTTCCCTTCCAAACTTCCTCATCCTCCCCTGGCTAATTTTCTCTGGGAAGGTTTCCTCCTCACTGCTGACAGACAATGACCTAGATCTTGACCATCTTTTCTGGGGAAAGCAGCTGAGCTGATGCTCCTTATTCTCCATGCTGTTTAAGCTGGGTATGGTTCAGCAGAACTCAAACATTTTGCCCTTGAGAGTAAATCTCAAATTCCAAGGTGCAATCTTCAGCATTGTGTTTCATGCTCTGCAGACTGAGGTGCCTGTCAGGATTTCCTGTGAGCTGAGGGGATGAGTTGATCCTCTCCACCTCTCTTCTCCCTGCCAACAGGGCACTTACCATGAAATGCTGACTGGCTCCATTTCATTTTGTGTCATGTTGGCATCTCAATCCCCATGAAATCAGAGACCCTGTTCCTTTTGCAGGACTGGATTCTGTGTTTATTTACAGTGAGCAATGGTTGGAGCTGTAGGAAGAAGTGATCTGGACAGCCAAGATGGAGGGCAAGAAAGAAAAATATTTTCCTTTTTCCATGGGGAATTCAAGGCAGAGTGTGGAGAGAAGCAGCCTTCCCTAGGGAACTGGAAGCTCTAGCAATGGCTTTGAGGCTGCTCTGGATTTGGTGGCAGCAAAAGAAGCACCTGTGGTGCTCTTGGGTGGAGCTCTGTGGCTCTTCCCTTGCTTGGGGATGAGTGGAAAATGAGATTTAATTGTCTGAACTGCACAGGTTGCTTTTGAAACAACTGTTCATTGTCATTTACTCTGGTGCTATTTCTGCATTGTCAGCACTCAAGTCCCCAAATTTTGGCACGGGGTGAGAACCCTTGTGTGGGGCTGGTGAGGTCCAGTGGGAGCAGATGGAGCTGGAGGTGATAGAGGGAAAGGTGAAAGAGGGAAAGGGCACAAATGCAGGATGTCATTTATAAATATGCTTCTAATTGTTACCTTGCTTTGAAAGACTTTCCAAAAGTGTGGCCATATGGGCTCCCTTAGCATTCAGTTGTTTTCAAGAGGCATATTGTGAGTGGGTGAGTGTTTGATAGGATGGAAATAAGGAAACCAGAATTTTCCCAAATGGTGAATCACTTCTGGTTCTCCCACTAGCAGAAGGTCTCCTTCTCAAGGTGACTTTATTAATTGGGCCCTTTATCATCTCTTGCATCACAGAGGAAAGTGAAAAGATATCAGCAACTGTGTGTGGCCCTGCAGACAGCTACCGTCTGCAAAATCATGCACTTTCCATCAAAAAGTAATTAAATTAGCCCAGATTCCATAAGTAATACAACTGGATCTCCCTGGCACCTCCCAAGAGAAACATGCTCTAAGTCAAATGCACTCAGAAGACCATATTTGTAAATGAAAAAATTATTAGTTTAATTCAGCCATCAAGTTAATTTTCCAGAAGCAGGAAATGCCAATCAGCAGAGGAGGTGGCAGCAGAGTGTGGCTCCAACAGGACTGATGGCTGCAGTGAGAGGATGGACAGACTGACCATGCTGTCTGACCACTGGTGATGTCTCCAGATCACCCTGAGCCAGGAGCAGCCCATCAGTCTGTTCTCTCCTTGCTTTTTTGGATGGAATTTTTATTTTATGGCACTGAAGATACATGACCAAAGGGCAGCTCCCTTGGCTGGCACAGCTGCTGTATCCCATCAGCTGCAGGGAGCACGGAGAGGTTCAGACCAGGAACAAGCCAGGGCTCCTCTTCGTGCATCAGGCACTGAAGAGAAGTAGTCATGACACCTAAATTAGAGCCTGGTAGGGCTGCAGTCAAACCACATCCTGAGCATCGCCATGAAGTGCAGTAAGTGGCCTGTCACATGCAGTTTGCTGGTTTGCTCATCCCCTGCCCTGGAGTGTGCACAAGCAGTTATTTGCAGCAGCAGGAATTTTCCCAATAACCATGCACTTGCCTGCCTGCTGGAGAAAGCAAGCTGAGATGTGGAGATAGTTACAGCAGAGGGTGTAGTGAAGGTCCTTTTATCAGACAGCCCTTGGAAACTCTTTGATAGGGACAGAAAAACATGGATGCAAAAACTTTTCTTTTTATTTCTTTTTCCTGGCTTGTTCTGCATCAGTCTTTTCTAGGAGTCAGGACTGGGTTTAAGTATCTCCATTTCAGTGTCCCTATCAACTGCACTGCTTTCCTGAGAGGGTGCCTTTTCTAGGCTCTTTGGGAGTGCTCATTTTCCCTTGCACCAGTGGAAGTGCTTGTTCCATCCATACTCAGCTTGTCCTAAACTTGATTGATTTCTAGAGTTCCTTTACCTGCTGATGGGCTGTATCTATTTGGTGCCTCAATTTTTCACAGTTGCTTTCCTAAAGGTATTCTGTTTTCTGCTCAGCATGCTTGAGCATTGGGATTAGATTCAAGAACTGATTATACTCTATTTTGATCTATCCAGTGTTGATTTTTTTTTTCCCCACACAAATGATTACCTTGCCTGATCTTCACTCTCCTCGTGTTTATGCTTCTATGCAGTTTACTCTGTATGGTTTGGTTGGTGAGTTAACTACTTGAAATGTGGCATTTGGCAGTTGAGGGGTTTCTTTATGCTGGTACACATGGATGCTTCAGGCAAAGTGACTTGAGATCTTGGATTGACAGATGAAAATAAATTTCTTACTGTGAATTTTTGAAATTGGTTTATGAAACCCAGCACTATATTATTTCCTTCACTGTTTCATGCAGTAAAGAATGCTTAGACCCAGACATGTAGTCAGAGTTGTGATACCTTAGTGTGTTTGAAACTTTGGGCTGGGTAACCTCTCTGGTCCAGCTTTGATCCAGATTTGATGTGAAATAAGGCAGGAGGGAGCCCTTGGAGGTGAATGCTGAGTGCTCTGTGTGGGGAGTTTAGCCATCCACAGGGTTGCTGTTAATTGTAATGATGGTTGTGAATCTACATTCTCATGGATCAGGTTGCACAATGGCTTTGGTGCCATTAGAGCTCCTCTTGAGGTTCCCTCTTCACTTTTTGTCACCAGCCAGAGCACCTGCCTCCCCTCCAGAGCCCCCCCATGGGATCCACTTCACCCCTCTCCTCTAACAGTTCTCATCATCTGGGGTATTTCATCAGTGTTTACCTCAAGGAGAAGATCTAAATAATCCTGCCAAGGCACAGTGACAAAAACTGGAAGGGACAGAGTAGAGCTGGCACCCAACACAGAGAGCAGTGCCCTGCCAGGTTCCCTCTCACCCTTCCCATGGGTCAGACTCAGTGTGACCAGCACAGTTGGGTGTCCTGTTCCAGAGGGATGTGCTGAACCCAGGGCTTGGACCACAAGCACCATCCATTTCAGCACTGGAGTGTCTGTGCTGTTACAGGAGTGTCCTTCAGCTGGGCTCCAGGTGTGATGAGAGAGAGATGGTCTGCAGGAAACTGGCAGTGGGAAGGGCTTTGGCCTGGAGATCCCAAAAGCTTCCTGCTGGCCATGCTCTGCTTCACAGCACTGGGGCTGAACCATCCCTGGAGTGATCTGCCAATCCTCTTGGTGGCACTCCACGGAGGGATCTGACCCCAGCTGCAGTTTCCTTGCCCACTTAAGCGTGTTTATTTAGCTTTGCCAAAAAGGTGGTGTGTGAAAATTGCTTTTATTGCCAGAAAAAGAAGTTTGCAATAAAACCTGTCTCTTTGGGTGCACTAATTCTATTTTACAAAGAAAGAACATATTGTTTTAATTAATCATATGAAAGCAAAATTAGCATGATTATGTGAAAGGTGCTGTAAATCATTCTGATCCACATCATTGAACAAAGAGCACTTAGTTATTCCAGAGTTGTTAAAGATTTTATCTACCCAAGTGAAAATTCAATTAGCACAAACCAGTCTCATATAAAACTAAGGGTTCTGACTGCAGGAAAAACTTGGTGTGTGAATACTACCTTGTGCCAGTTTGATAGATTACTGTAATTAACTGTATCCCACGCAAGCTAAACAAAATTTACAGAAGTGTTGTTGTACAAAAGGAATATCTTCTCTCTCGTTCTTGGCTAAAAATTTGAATAGTCTCCATAATATTGTTCTGATAATCCTAATCCATGTCCAAATTAAAAAAATGCTGCCAACAAATGCATAGGGCTCTGACCCTCAGTGTTTGGGGTTTTTCCCCCTTCCTGCTATATCAGAAAGAGGCACTGCACTTAACATGTCTCAACTTGAATTCAATTAGTTAACCCAAGATGTTTCAATTAAGCAACTTGAATTCAATTAGTTAACCTGAGACATTAGTAGAGAAAGACAAACCAAGAAAGAAGTAAGATTGCTTGGAAAAAGAACCATATCCCTCTTCCTGGGAGACTGGCAGAGTGCTAGAGGGACAGAGATGGAGGGCATGGCAAATTATGCCAGAATGCATCATCCTAGTGTAAAAATAACTGTACAAATAAACGTGTTTGTTCTTGGATGTGTCTTTCCTCACCTGTTAATTATGTTTGTCAGGCCTTGGCTGAGTTCTCCTCCTGCAAGGGAGAACTGCTGTCGGTGTGTGCAGGGTCAGGCTCTCTGCTGCTCCGTGTGTGCGGTGGCATATTGACTCAGCTTTTGGGCTCAGGGTGGGTTTTGTGTCACTGTCACCCCTTGACGCTCTTGGTTTGTCTTGCAAAACACTTTATTAAGCAAATAGTAGAGGCCTGTTCTAGTGAGAGTGGTAGAGGAAGTCCTTCTCTTCAGCTAGAGAGGAACTGGTATTTCTGGTTAAACAGAATGGGCCCTGTCCCTTGCCCAGGCATAACTGAAGAAGATTTGGGGAAGGAGGAAGATTTGGGGAAGGTTATCATTATGGCCTCAAAGATCTGTGCAGCAGTCTCTAATGGACTGGACCATGTGTAGGAAGGCAGCCCTTTAGGGTCTTGAATGTAACTACTACATGTTCTTGTTGAAAATGGTTCAAGATACAACCTGGTTGTGTCTGTCCTCTGTCTCATCTTGGGCTATTTTTCCTGTAGAGAAGTAGGGAAAACCATGATAAAATCGTTCAGCCTGGAGGAAGAAAGGGAGAATGAAAATCCATTTCTCTTTGGATGCTTAGGTTTAAAATGTAACCAGGCTCTTGTGTCAGTTGTTTGCTTTGATTGGATTTTTTGTGTCGTTTGAACTTGCTTTCAAATTTAACTCAATTGTCCCAATTTGGATGTGAAGATGGCTCTGTTTGCCAGAAGTGGCACATACTGGGGGTCATGGCCCTTGCAGCAATACCACACCAGACTGACTTATGGGGTCTCTCTTGTTTTTCTGGTCTGAAAGGAAAAAAAAACATAAAACAAAAAAACCAGGAAATAAGTAAGCCTTGAACTGTAAAATGGGCTGGTGCATGTCCCTGGACTCCTCACCCTGCAGCTAAACCTTGTGGCAGATCTGGGCATGGTTGATAATCAAAAGAGTACCTGGATGAGAACTCTGTGTGTCCTACCCATTGCACTGATCATCCCTGTTTGATTCAGATGGGGAAAAAAAAAATCCTTACAAATTGCAGAATTGCTGGCACTGCTTTCTGCAGCACCTGGAAGTGTCTTGGACTTCTCCCAAACACGTAATGGCCTGGTCTGATTCTACTTCTGTTACAGCTCAAGCACTGGAAGTCCTGGGGTCAGATCCTCAGCTGGAATAAATGAGGATTGCTCTGATTGCAGTCAAAGATCTCTGCCAGGAGGCATCAGCAGAGGGACTGCCTTCTTTCTTTGTTTTTCAAGGGAAAAAGTGGGGAAATGGAACTGGTAGTAAAGAGGATACAAATGTCTGTAGATATAGGCAAAGTAAATAAAAGTGTGATGGGGAGCGAGGGGGAGAAGATGGGAGCAAACACTTGAAGCAGCTGTCATAGAGTCATAAAATCGTTTAGGCTGGAAAAGACCTTTAAGATCATTGAGTCCAACCTTGCTGTCACTGCAGTTTAGATTACTTAAGTGAAAACATCTACCTGAAGCACAAGTGGAAGGTCTGCCTATGTGGCTGAAGTTATATCTGAGCTTGTTCCCTTGGAGGTGAACAGGCAGGGATTCCCTTTTTGTACTTAAAAACGAAAAAACAAGTATAAATCCCCAGAAATGAACATCCTTCCCATGCTAGTGAGGGCATCAATGGGGTGTGACAGCTACACCCTCTGTAAACCCCCATCCCACAGCAGCTCTGTATCTCTTCCCAGAGCAAATCCCTCTTTCTCAGCAGTTCGCCTTCCCCGCCAGTTTAATTTCAGTACAGTTGGATTTCAGGCTTCCTCCTCTTAATTCCCACTTATTTCTTTAAACAGAAATGGTCAACCATTTTGGGGCAAGGTGGATTAGTGAAAGCGTTGGCAGAGAGCAAATCTCTGTGTGGGGAAAACCCTCAGCGTGTTCCCTGCAGGGCCAGATTAGCTCGGCTGGCCCCTGCTGAGTGAGGAAATGGGTCATTGCTTAATGTTGTTTAATTTTGCTTTTCTGAGATGGGCTGTGGCTGCCTCAGCTCTGTTTAGTTTGCCACTCATCAGCCTCTGTCCCTTTCAATAGCAGGAGGCAGTGATGACACTTTTACAGAGCTAAAGTGGGCCAGTTGTGGGGGTTTTTTGCCCTCCTCAAATTCTGCACTGGATTAAAGTCAATCATTCATTGAGTAATTTCTTCATCCTTTTCTCTTTGGCCCCCTTACACTCTCTTGGTCTGTTTGCTGACTGTCCAGTAACTCATAACACTACAGCTGTCACATCGTGGAGTTTATTTCCCTCGTCACTTTTTGCTTTGCAAAATTAATTAGATAAGGATAGATTTAAGTGACTGTGGAAGCCGGCGATGAAACATTACGTTCTCATTAGCTGGAATGATTCAGTTGCTCTGCTGCAATCTGCAGGATCTCCACAGAGCCAACAAGATGGATGGGAGTGAGAGGAGGGGGAGTTCTGCAGTGACCTCTTGCCAGGGGGTGGTGGTGGGATGGTTCCTTGCAATCAATATCCCTCCTTTGGAAAGGGCATCCTTCCTGCTCTGAGCCATGGAGCGTGACCAGGAGGCTGTTCCTGTTTTTCAGCAGCAGAGTCAGCACTTCTGGGGCATCTCCAAGGCACTTGGCTGCCCTCCCCTTCCCTCTGCTGAAGGGTCCCTTCCCCACCCTGTCACCGCAGATTTCCCACTTGGAAAGGCAAAAATTATCACTTCTTTTACCAAAAGAGAAGAATGGAGAGGAAAGGAAAGAGAAAAGGTGATAGAGGAAACCAAGTCAGATGGAAGTCTGTAGCAAATGGGATGGGGTTTTGGTTTTGGGTACATTATATCCAAGCATGTGTGATTTGAGTGCTTTGAGTTGCTTTTTGTCATCGCAAATGCTACCATGATATAGGTAGTAAAAAAATAGGAAGGCTTTCTATTGGGATGAATAAACAGCCCAATTTTATATCAGAGTAAAGTAAGATTTCAATGTTGTCCTAGATTTGATAGCTCAAAAAAGTAGATTTTTGGGGAGCCCCCATTTCAGAATTCATACTTCCATGTGCAAATGGCTGTTGTGAAGGTTAAATGGAAATCTTCCATGCTTCCATGTGGGAGGATGGAGCTCTGCTCCTGCAGAGAGCATGAGCTGTCAGGAAAGTTGAGCTGCAACCTGTGAGCAGAAAGGTGATTGAATTCCTGGGGGACAAACAGCTGGAGCTGCACAGACACGAGGCTGGGGGCACAGATCTGGGGCTGGATGAGTCTCTTCTATAAATAATTGCTGAGGAATACAGCACTCGGGATGCTAAGGACAGAAAACAATGGCAGGGACAAAAATGCACAGCTAGGGAATACTCTGAGAGACTGGAATGAATCATGGAGTGAAAAACAAACCAGACCAGAGGAAGGTTCTGGGGTTATAGCAAATAATGATGCACCTCTGCTGTAAAGAGCCTTGAATGAAAGGCACTTGGTGAAAGTGCTTTATAAGCTGTACACTGGACTGAATTCCACTGAGGCCAGTGGAATTGCTCCCATTTTTTTTTTTTAATGAGTAGATCTGGGCCTCGATGGCCATGTTTTGATCCCCTGTGCTTTGTGGATGTTTTCTTACTCTACTGGAGAAATATATCAGTTGGTTTCAGCTGGACTGTTCGAGCACCAAGATTGTTAATTGTGAGTTAGGTTGTTCCTGGTGTTGTTTAGGATCATGAGCTGTCATGGGATCAAGAACCTCTTTGCCTACCAGGGCTTTAAAAAGCATTTCTGCTCTGGACACAGATAATGTTCTGGTGCTGGCAGGGCTGTAACACTTTAAGGAAAGATAGAGAGAGCTAGAAAATAGAACTCATTTGCAACTGTGGGGAGAACTTGACAGAATTTGTCAGCTGAGAAATCAAGAATGGTGGTGGGAGCTTGTCAAATCAAGGCTCCCTAAACATTTTCTTCAAACCAGCATAAGAAATTCACCTGGATAAGATGCATGACCTAAGTAAAATTAATTCTTTAATCTCCTAATGATTTCAAGCAATTAGCTTGTCAGGTATTTGTAGCTGACTCAAAAATATTTATATTTTTTAGACTTGAAATGGAAAAGGCCATTTTGCCCAGATGTCTTTAAAACTGCCAGACATTCAGCTGACAGCAGCAGGAATCTGAGGAGCAGAATGCCCTTAGTGGAGGCCACACAGGGGTCAGGTTCAGATCCCCATCTCCAAAGTTCTGCTGGATCTTTAACCTCTTGCAGTATTCCCTCCCAAACCTTCTGATTAGGGCAGTGCCAGGACACTGACACCTCTTTGCCTTTTCTTTCCCTCTAAATTACTAATCACAGCTCTCTCTCTGTTTATTTTAAAGTTTGCTATGACCACCTACCACATAATTGCAGATCTGAGTGTAAATCGGGAAGGGCACCTGGGGCTCGAGTTTTATTGTCAATAAATCATCAGGACAATCTGGGAGCTGCAGCAGGGTGAGGTGTACCCGTGGGCCAAAAGTGTAGGACACTGTAAGTGCAGTGAAGCAGGAGAGGGGGAGAAAAAAAGAACTAATTAATGCTTATTGAATAAAACTATTCTGCTCTTTATCTGTGGGAATTAGATTTAGGAAGAATTAGATTTAGGAGAGGCTCGAGCAAGCTGATTCAGTGACATGGATTTTGGTGTAGCACTGAGGCCAGCGTTGTTTGCAGAAGCAGACACCAAGGTCGTGTCTTTGAACTACACATGTTTTTGATGGGAATAAAAATGAAAGACATTTGTGGTGTCTTTGAACTGGTATCAAAAACAAGAACTAGAGGTCACAGAGTGACAGTGAAGGAAAGGATGCATCCGAAGTGTTCGTGACAAAAATTCCTTCAGCTGGGTAGAGCTTGGTACTGCACAAGAACTTGGCTGCGTAAAAACACACAGCTAGAAAAGGCTGGAAGGGAGCAGAATGAGTGTGCTTTGGGAAAACAGTGCTGTAGCCTGTAAATCAAATTGTTTGGAGTGATGGCTGGGCCAGTGCCTTAAAAATCTGCTGTGGAGAGCAGCAGCAGCCAGGCACCAAAATGGACCTGGGTCCAAAAACGCGCCTCCACACCCTTGGCAGGGGACAGATGCTCCTCTCCTCTGCAGCTGGTTCAGTACAAAGGACTGGCAAGTTGGTGGGTGAGGTGAGAGGGACAATGGGAGTTTAGTGCTGGTTTCTATTTCCCCTGCTCTCTTGTAGCTTTTCCTGGAGGTTTTACCCCTGCAGGTATCTTGGGTCCCTGCAGCAGATCTGCTGCTTGGTACAGCAGAATCCGTCTGTGCTGTGACACGATGAGCATGTCCAGCCTCATGGGGAAGGACGAGTGTTCCCAGCACAGCCAAGCCACTGGCAGGGCTCCTTCCCAGGTGGTTCCTTGTTTTTTTGGTGAGTGTTCCATGTCTGCAGCAATGAAGCTGGAGCCAAGAGTCTCCCCGAGATAAAAGCAACACAAGGAGGGTGTTTGAGGTGGGGAAGGCTGAGCCAAGTGTCTTGAAACAGATTATAACAGCCAAGTGTCTAAAATGCCCCACACTTCTTTCCTTATGGACAGTACATGACTACAACAGAACCGTGCTGAGACCCCTGACTCCCCTCTTCAGCTCTTCCCACCCTGTGGGTTACAACTCAGCTGAGCTTAAGGAAAGAGTTTGCTTTGACTGCCTATCTGTTGTTGGTTTATTCCCACTTACCAACCTTTCCTGGCTGCTTCCTCCTGTCTGTGGTTGTGTCAGCCCCATCCATCCATTGGAGGAGTGTCCCTAGGAAGGGCTGTCACTCTTGGTGATTGACAGAAGGAAGGGCACTTGTCTTTTTGTCTATCAGTGTGATAAGCAAATCCAGCGCCAGTCATTTGCATGCAGGGAGGACGGTTTCATTAAGAATTTCATTAAGATGGTAATGTTTAATGTTTCCTGGAAAAAATGAGTTTTTAGGTTGTTCAATTATATAATTAAAGTCAGAGAATTAGGGAAGATTGCAAGCTGCTTGCATAATGTGGGCAAGTTTAATGGTAAAAGTTGTAAATAAGTTCAAAGGAAATAAGCTTTCTTTATGTTACTTGGCTTGAATGGAGTTTGTCTCCTGCAAGGGTGAGGGATACGGAGAAGGGCAGATGGGCACTGAACAGGCTCTGACAGAGGAATGTATTAACAACAGGTGTCAGTTTTCTCTGAGTTTGAGCAGCAGGAGATGGGTGACCTGGTAAAGTGCAGAAAGTGCTGCCAGGCTGAACCAGGCTGCTCCGTGAGCTGTGCCAAGGCTGGGATTTCAGAGAACTTCTTCCACTTTATTTAGCACAGCACTGGGTTGCAGGGGCTTTGGCCTGGTGTTTTGCAAGGTGATTTTTTCCCCCTCTACTGTCGTGTGTCTGTCCCCACACGAGTGGGGCTGAGATGCTGCACACAGGCTGTGCTAGAACTGGCTGCCTGCTCCGGGTGTGATTTCCCAGAGCAGAAGGGGATCTGAACCTGGAGTTCATTCGTGTCTCAATGGCTCATGAGACTCCCTGACTACTGTCCTGCACCAAAACCACTCATCTGTAAGTGGGGGTCTCCCAGGGGGCTGCTGTGCCCCTGTCTGCTGAGGGTTATCAGCTCCACGTAGTTATTCCAGAAGATCTCCAAATCTTTCCATAGCATCCTTCAAACGTCAGTCCTGAAAAGTGACATATAAAGGGAATTTATTAGGGAGAATTCCCAGCAGAAGCTCAAGCAGTATAACACCTTAAAAAGAAAGTGGTGACCTGACAGAGGTGCAATGGTGCCATGTATTATGTGCCTCTCCTTTAGTACTTTATATAGGTTATTTTAAGGAAATGACTGTTTTGGATGCACCATTATGCTTTATAAAGAAGATCTATATTTGAGTGATTTGAGAATGACACTTATTTCCTCCTTGCTTGTTTTTCCTGTTTTTCACAGTGTTCCAGTTCATTTCGTTGCAGGCTTTTATTTTGTTTAATTTGTGACTTTTGATTGCTGTCCAGCATATTAATATTTCATATGGAAAATAATTTATGTGAATTAATTTATCCAGTACTCTTTTACTCGTTCAGCTTGTGAAATGTTCATAGAAACATCCTGTAATTTATTAAATCCCATCATTTTCCCCCCAACTCAATATACATTTTATAACCATTCCTTGGGTTGTGAGATGGTTTAGAGCATTTCTTTTGGAGCATGTGGCGATGATGCATTTTTGGACACAAGATCAGGCTGTGTATTTTCCAGTGCTAATAGTCTGGTCTTGGTGGAAGAGACCCTTTAGCCCCTGAGTGAGCTTTTGCCTCAACATCTGTCCTTACAGATGAACACTTTGGATTTTTTTTTTTTTTTACTTCCCCCCCAAGCTTTGTGCATTCAGCAAATCTTCTCAGCACATTGACAAGGATGATGCATAGGTCTTTCATTATTATTTATCTGCAATGTTTTATGCATCAATGAATCCCATATTTGCCTTCTGCCTGATAAATTCTTGGCTGCAGGGAGAAACGTACCCACCCGGTCATTAGCAGTCAAAGACTGGTGCGTCCTAGGAGAATACTGCTGGGTCAATAAAATTGTGTCTAGGCATTATGCTGGACAAAAGGGGATTACTGGGGTATTGAATGGGAGGTGAGTGATTATTGATTGAAGTATTTGTGTTTTGAAATAGCTCTGAATAAAAACATACCCTCGCGTGTTGTCACTTGCCAAACTTCTGGTTTTTCTCCCTGCTAATGGTGAGAGTCCTTTTGTGCTGCTCATTAACAGTGATGGTTTTCACCTGCTCGGTTCTGGAGCCTGCTCTGTGCAGTGTTTCGGATTTGATTTGTGGTTCTGAGTTGTTTCCAGTGAAACTGTGAATATTGGGGATCACCAGGTCCAAGATGCACCGTGTGGGTTTGCCCCTGATCCGTGGGTCCAGCCAGGGCCAGCCCTTGCCCCACGGCTCATTCTGGCAATAACAAAGTTGTCTGGAGCAGCTCTCTGCTTTAGCACCACTCTCCCTTTAACATTTCCATTTTTCCTGTCATCAGAGCATTGAGAAGATTGGGAATGTATTTTGCTTCCCAAATTCCCCGGAGGGATCGGATTTCTTTCTGCAAAGTAGTTAAGAATGCTGCATAGATGGGGAAGATTGATGAGCAGTAAGTAAAATATTTAAAGACGTGTGTAAGACAAGCTTTGCATGGTATCCATTTATCATCTTGAGTAGATTTCATCTCCAAGCTGAGTTCAGATTTTAAAGGAGAAAACGAGAGTCTCTGCTCTTGGAACTGCAGCTTTAGAGAACTTCAAGGAGCAGCAGCTCCTGCAAAACGAGTCTATCTGTGGATCTTTATTGAACTGTTACTGGCTACACATTTATTGCTGCAAAGGCTTGGTTGCTGCTGATGGCAAGAGGGACACAATCAGACATTTCAACAATGTAATTACTCTGGTGTGGAGGCAACAAAGTTGTTCCAAGGTCGTGTTGTCACATCAGAGCAGGCTGTCTCCTGCATCTCATTTTTATGCCCACACACAAAGAGACACTTTTCTGGCTGATATTTATAGAGAAGTCCTACAGTCATTTTAATTATGCACAACATACTGATGCCTGCTTCACTGATCATAATTGCAGCTCTGACCTGTTTTATTTTGTGATTTAGATGCTTTCTCTTAAGGATTGCTCTGGGCTATGATTTACAGCAGCAGGTACTGGAAGTGAGGAGACAGCCATTGATAAGGCAGCTTTGGCTGGTGGAGGCTGGGACGAGCTGTGAGCTGTCACTGAAGGGCTCCAGCATGTCTTGAGCAGCCTTGCCATGTCTCAAACCCCTGGGAGGGAAGAGACCAGGTGTTTGAAACATGGCCTGTCCCATTCTGCTCCAATAGCCTGCTTTGTCCACTCCTAAGTTTGTTTCCCCTCCTGACACTTTCCAGCGTGAAAAGTTCACAGCCAAAACCTTCACACTCTGTTCCTTCTGAAAGGGATTTGATTTCTGATCTGAATGATTGGTCATGCAAAGGCAAGTCCAGGAGCAAGGTGAATGCCCTACCACAGGCAGCCTTGTGCATGGTGGTGTCCAAAAAAACCATCCCAGCACTACTGCAGTGCCCTTTCCTTTTGTCACATTAAAGTTTCACTAAGAGGAGAAATCCATTTCTTGTAAAACAAGGAAATGTAGGAACGTGGCATCTCACGTTCAGCGGTGCTGCCAGTCTGCATGTTGTAGCAAATCACCCCCAGGAAGTGTCTGGGGAGACTTAATTTTTTAAATCCCTTGTCATGTTGTTATGCCACTGGCTCGTTTACCAGCAGAGGTGTCAGAAGACAAGTTCCATGGGGCCTCTGCAGTGCTTGGCAACAAAACATCTGTCACCTAATGCTTTTAAGTGGTTCCCCAGGGCAGGGAAGGTGTGAGTGTTCGGGAGGGAAGATGACCCATTTCCATCTTTCCGAAGTCTTCCTCAGATGGGAGCTTTGCTAGGAGGGATTTCTGCTGATGGAGGAAACACAGGATGCACCAAGCCCTTTGGAGAGTTTTCTTTCCATGCACTGTGGATTGCAGAGCCCTGTTTTGATCACTTTGGCCTCATTAATAGGTCAGAGCTTGCATCTGTCCTATCACATTCAGATCCACTCTAACCAGCACACCATGATTCCTCTGCACACTGACCTTGTGGTGGATCTCCTGAGCTGAGTCTGGAATCATGAACCCTAAAATTGAGTAATCCCATGTCCTGAGGCTCCAAATAAGACCATTCTGGCTGCAGTAAAGGCTTGGGGTATTCCACAGGGTGAAAGATCCTGGTTACTGAGTCAATGAAGTCACTGGGCCCTCTCTTACCTGGCAGGTAAGGACTGGTCCCTGTGTCTGCTGAGGGAACTGGGAGCAGTTCAGCTCTTGCTATGCATTTCTCCTTTTTTTAACAAATTTAACATTTCCCCCGAGTTCTTCACTTTGCCTGAAAGCGACTGGTGGTGGTGGGATGGACCGGGGACCCACAAGGACAAGGCTCCAAGGGGCAGGTCCTCGAAGCAGGTGTGACAGCTGCAATTGGGTTTGTCACCCAGCTGGTGCCATCACAGCCAGTGACAGCCACAGCAGAGGCAGAGGAGCCCCTGAGAACTCCTCAGCACAAACCAGCTCCTGGATGATTGACCATCAGTGCGTGGGCACTGCACAACCCACTGGGCTGGATTTGGGATCTGCTGCTCCCCTGCAGGGAGATGGGAGCTGCTTTCCCACGTGAAGGGGGCTATTGCTGGCTGCTCTCGTGAAGAGGGGTTGCAGGATCCTGTGTGTTTCAGAGCTTATGCCTGCCCCTTGGAGCATGGAGTGCCTGCATTGCTTCTGGGTGTATCTCAATCGTGCAAAGCCGGCTCAGGCTCTGCCCGTCTGTCCTTGCAGGGAGCTCCTTTCAGATGGTTTCTCTGCTGGGTGCTCATGCCACCTCTAGAGCACAGCTGGTGAGAATAAACTAGACGAGATGGATTATCTAGCTACTGAATTATGATCTATCTTGAGGAGCTAAAGCCTGAAAGTTTTATGTTTTGGTATCCAGTGTGTCCCTGCTTCCTTGCTTGAGTCAAGTGGAAGTTGTTTGGAAGTTATGAGATAAATGGATTTAGGTACTTGGCTCATTCAGTGCTAAACCCCTTGATGTCTCTTTGCTTTCTGTCCTTACAATCTCAAGGTGTCAGTGAGTGATTTCTTCTGTCCTTCTGCATGATGGAAAGAAGTCTGACAGTGTGGATAGATGTCACTTGCTATCAGATGCAGATATGAAATGGTCGAGAAAAGCATAATGAAATCTTAAGTAATTTCCTTTGCTGTCTTCTGAAGTTGGGAGGATGCTTTAATTTGATATGTGGTTCCTTCTTTTACCAAAAAGCATTTCTCCTTCATTCTTAACCTTTGGTATTAGCAGGTCCAGTGAGGCTGGCAGGGCACAAGCAGGAAGCAACCTCTGAACCCTGCAGCATGAGCACCACAGACCCGTGCTGGGTGAAGCAGTGCCCTCCTGCCACAGGCTCCAGCTTGGTCCTGACTCAAATTCCTGTGGACACTGAGTTTTGTAACCATAAAGCTTCCTGGGACCTGCCTCCTTCACTTAGAAGTTGCTGCTTTTATGCTGGCACGTAGCTATTGGAAATGACCGGAACGCTGCCTGTTTGCATGTCATTAAAACCATCACTGTCAGCCCTCTAATTCCAGAGCACAGCAATGTGCTGACAGCAAAGGCTGAGGAGAGTGGTAATGACACCAGCAGGACAAGCAAGGGAGCTGTGAGGGGCTGTGCTTACCCCAGAGACCCTTCCCCAGCGAGCAGCAATTGCATGGCTCACCTTCCTGCTCCGACCTGGCAGTAATGCACCATCAGCTGAAAGCCAGGAGCTGTTTATTGATTATTACACACCGTCATTAACCTGCACATGCTGAACAGAGGCATTGAAGTAGAGAGTGAAAATCTGGCTTTCGACTCCTGGGACTGATTTTCCAGGGAGGTGAAAGCAAACCTGTGACAGTCAACAAATTGGGAAATTCCTGATGTGTCACACATCACTGCCAGCCTGTGGAGCAGCTCAGGAGGATCTGATGCAGAAATATGAGCCATTAACAGACCTCATATGTTGTCCATATCCTCGTGGATGGGACAGGGTATAAAATTAGCCAGGCAGTATAACAGACTGCAAGTCTGGCATTTCAGGGAAGTTCACTTTCCAGAGGTGCTCAGGGTGGGGTGATGTTGCTTTGAACATGCTGCCTTTCTGTTTCAGAAAAAAATCAGCCCAAAACAGCTGGGGCAGGGACAGCTGGGGCTAGCTTGAAAGGGGGAGGTGAGCTTGTAGGCAAGCAGAGGAACAGGACTGTTTTTTTCTGGGTTTTTTTGTGGAAATGTGAGACGCACACTAAATACTGAATCCTTCGGTGGTGGTGTCAGGGTTTGTAGTTTTGTCCTCTTGTTCTTCAAGCCAGGTCCTTGGGTGTTGGGAGTGTGTTGCTGAGGCTGTCACCAGTCGTTCTCTGCTCATCACCTGAAGCTTCCTTGTGCTTTAATCAGTGAGAAAATGTGCCAGAACAGGCACGTGTTAGAGCAGCTTACTAATTTTTATCAGACAATAAATATTTTCATTTATTCTCTGTTGCAGAAGAGGCCTTGGTTACTCTTTGGGAAAATTGAGCAGAGATAATGGGTTTCTGCTAATGCTGCTCTTCTATCTTGCTTACTCAGGGCTGACCCTGTCTCTGTGGTGGGGGACCAGCCTGTCCACTGAACATGTCACTGCCAAAGCAAACCGTGTAAATCTAATGATATTACACACCGCTCTCAAAGATGGAGAAAACATTTGTAATACTCTGGCTTATCACTAAGCTGCCCAGTCATGAAAGAAGCAGAAAGCTGGTGCATTCAAATAGTACAATAAAAAATAACAGAGGAAGAGAAAAATATTTTGAGAAATCTCACTGTAGCGTTAGATTTTCCTGTCAAAAAGACCAATGTTTTGGCTGGGTCAGCATGGTTGTAACCGCATCTCTGAGATGTGGTTTGATGCAATATTTGTGAAGACGTTGTTTGCTAAATTTATTTTAGTTTTTCCCTAACAATCTCATTCCCCATTCCATGGTTACGCTGAAAAAAATAGGCATTATCCACAGTCTAAATTATTAAGTTTTTCTTTATGGCGACTACCCACTGGTGAGCTTTAGTAACAATTATCTTCCTCCCAAAGTACAGGTCTGCACAGCAGGAGATTAGATTGGTTTTGTGACTTTGCAACCAACTTTCTTTCTAACCTTGGGTGAACTTTTGGATCACAATTATGTCTCAGCACACCATTGTTATTAAACCTAATGATACTTAAACATAGAATTTTAAACAAATGTTGTGATATTAATGGGTACTCTGACATAAGCCTGCCTCTTTTTTTTCTGCACATCTCAACTCAGGGCTTTCACTGAGCTTGGGGAGAGCTGACCTTTTGTATGGCCAAGGGCTGCAGGTCAGGTGCAATTTATGGGGCTCAGCACCTCTGCTTGGAGAGGACACCACAGCTCCTGCAGCATGGGTGCAGTTGGGCTGTGCAGGGTATCTGGGGTACCCTGTTGTGGACTGCTTTGGTTCACATCCATCTGGGGCTGTGGTCGTGGCCTGGGATCTGCTCCCAGTCGCACCAGGAGTGCTGTGCTGCTGCCCAGGTTGGTGTGTAAGAACTCAGAGCATCATGCTGAGCACGGCTCTCAGCCAAGGTCATTTTGCAATGGCTGCGTTACCTCTATTGGTGGTTTTGGTGCCTTTAGCCTCATTGAACTGGCTTCTTCTGCCAACAGAAAAAGTGAAAAGACCTCTTGTGTGTCCAGTGGGTTTGATGTGAAATTCCCAAAGAACAGAAATCGTTGCTGCATCCCTGATCTCTTTTATCTCTGGCCATTTGTGCCTCTTTAGTAGAGCAATGCCCAGATAAAGCTGTCTAATTGATGGGGAAATCTCCTTTCCAGGCTGCCCCCGAGCCAGCCAAGCATTTCCCTGTATGAACAGGTAATAATGGGTGCAAGGTGTAGCCCCAGGGACATCCTCTTGCTCCACCTCCCTGTTCTGCTCAGTTTCCCTTTCAGGAGAGGATGGAAGGTCATGAAGGGGCTCCCCAGCCATGATCCATCAGCACAGTGAATCCTGTCACTCCCTCCCCATCACTCACTGGAAGGGGACACTGCATTCTAGATATTGGACTTAATTGCCTTCTGAATGACAACACATTAGGTTTAATTACCCATAAAATTGAAGTACGGAGACTTTGGGTCCAAAATAATTTTCCAGCTCAATAATCTATATGTGCCCAACCTCTCGGCGTGGTGTCCTGTATTTCCAAAGGCGTTTCAGGGTGCAGTGGTGGCACGTGTGTCCATCAGAACACTTTTTACCTGGAAAGACTCGTTTTGCACATGGCATTTTTGTGATTGCAACCAAAGAGCAAGAGTTTGGCTGAAACTGCAGTCTGTAGCTGAAATAACCTCTAGGACTGCTAAGTAAATGTGAAATTCTCCCAGGTCAGAACTGTAGCATTGCCTTTTATCTTTGAGCTGGTTACTCTTTGTAAAAAGTTTCACTGGGAAAAACTAAACCCAATAAAATAGATGACATGCATCCTCTTTTAACTCCATCGATATTAAAAGAAATAAGCCAGATCAAATGCAGAGGAAATAACTACAGAGAAACTTTAATCTACCTTTGCAATCTTGTAAAATTAAAAGAGAAAGTTGTTCTTGCTCCTATATTGAAGAGAATAGAAACAAGATTAAAAGAGACATCCTTAAAAATTCTATTTCTTTCTGTTTGTTTCCCCCTCCCTGAATGCAGCCACTGGCTTCTCCTGACCAGGGTCTGTCTGCACAGTGCTCAGGCACTTTCTGCTGCATGTGCTGTCTCAGGTTTTCATGTTGTCATCTGCTGGGCCTGCACAGGGAATCAAACTGGGCAACACTTAAATTGCTTTAAAGCGTGGTCGAGATGAGGCTTGACAGAATGAAAACAGGGCCATTATGCCATTGCTTTTGGTGGGGTTTTTGTGGGTTTTTTTCATTTTTTTTCCCCTTTTCTGGAGACAGCTCTCATGTATTTGTTGGAACCCATTACTAGACCCCCATTTGCACACCACAGAGATTTCAGGAAGGGAATGCTGTTCTTTTTGTGAATAAGAATATCTGGAATGAAATAACTAGCATTAGAAGCATTTTAAAGAGATTAGGAGACGACTCCCTCGCACATTGGGATATTTTTTTTTTCAGGGGAAAGATTGCTAAATAACGAGAGTTCTGTGCCAGCGTCTGTGCAAAGGCCACAGCACTGGGAGGCTGTAGGGCTGAATCTTGCACCTCCAGCTACACCCTGTGGAAAAATTCCTCCTTCTGGAAAGAAAAGAGCAGACTCTAGTTTCATCCTGTGTAGCTGTGACTCTGTTCTCATTTCTTCCCTATCTGTGGGAAGAAGACACAGCAGAATCTGTTACTCATGATGGCCCCGAGTTCGAGGAATTAAACAAGAGGAGTCCAGGTTAGGTGAGCTCGAGCACGAGCACATATTAATTACCTCTATTTCCATGCTGGCTGGCTGGAATTCTGCTTGCATTGAGCCACAGATTTTCTTGTGCCTGCTCTGTATCTCAAAACCATCATGAGATTTCCTGTTGCTTTCCCTATAAATCATTCTTTGTCGAACAAGCTGCATACCTCACTGAGCAAAAGCTGAACATTCTCTCCTTTATCTGGAGTATATATTATTCTGCTAATGCTCATATGGCTACTTTTTATTTTTTTCAAGGTCATTAGTCACTTGCCACGATGGTAAAAATGTGATGAACAGCCCCATGAAAAGTTCAATGAAATGAATAACTAGCTTTAAACTATTTTATGAATAAAAAAAAAAAGGAGAGCAGTAAACCAGGCAAGTGTGTTTCATGTAGATGAGTTTTCTATGATTTACCTTGCAAGGCTGAAATTCAGTCTTGTGCTTTGATTTTTAGATACCCTCATGAAATTACTCAAATGATCAAGAATTTCCTTTATTATTTCCCTGTATTCTTTATCTTCTAGATAAGACGTGTGGCAACAGGAATTTCTCTGCCTCTGAGAAATAATGCTATTCCATGTGTGTATTTATTTTTAGCTATTCCAGAGCTTTCCCCCATAAGCCCCAGAGTAGATGACTAATGAACTGGTTTCACTTGGAGCTGTTCTACTCAACACAGAACATGATGTGACAAAGTAATAAATTCACCACAAAAAAGGGTTTATCATCCTTGTGGGTATCCTGATATAGTGAGAACCTGGTTCTTCAGTGGGAAGGATGCTATAAAGATATCAACCCTGGTGTTTGTATTTACTTATTCAGGTGAATAAGTAAATAAATCAGACGCAACTGGTGTGAGAAAAGAAATAAATTATAGTGGCCTTCAGGCTGAGTTAGGAGAATGACCTGTGCCATGGTCCAGGCAAATGATCCAACACCTTGCTGTGAACACATCAATCTTCTCCTGTGTTGACACAAAGGATTAAAGACTCATCAGTGGTGTTACCTAATTTGGAGGTGTCCAGTGAGACCTCAGGAGGGTTAGGAAGTTCCTTTGAGCTTTTGCTTGGAGGTTGTTTTATTTCTGGGTAAAACGTTGAGCTTATGAACAGAAATGGAAGTGAGTATGACTTTTTTTCCCTGTTGCATTTGAGGGTTTTCAGCTTTCAGTGTTTTCATTTCTGGAAAATTTTTGTTTCTTGAACTACTGCAATGCACACAAAGGTGAGATTTGTCCTTCTGGGAAGCTCTGCACAAGTACATTAATCAATTTGAATCCCAAGGGCTTGCTGAGAGAAGCCTTGTATGGATCTTGATTCACCTTTGTATAGGAGTGAATTTTTGTTATAACCATAAATGAGTAGCAGTTTCAGTGTTTTATTCTTTTTATTCTTTTTCCCCCATTCTTTTTCTTATGATTATATTCTAAATCTTATGTTATTTCACTTCATAAATAAGCTCCTCAAGAGGGTCTTTAAAAAGAGCAGGCTTTTGCATCGAAAAATTTTGTTCCTGCCCTTCAATCAGTCTCCCATATAAGTGCAAGCCCAGTGAACAAGCAGAACTAAGTTTTTTCTTGTCATGTCTTGCTGCTGTAACTTTTGGAATATAGCAGATTCAGGTTTTTTGACAGTTAATTGGTGGCAGCTGCTGTAACACTTTGCATTCACTCCACTTAGAGCTCTGTGCCAAGGTAAAAAGATATCTAAGGAACTTGTGATATTTTGGTGGACCACCAGATGCCAGCAGAGCTGGGAGACACCCTTTGTCACCTGTATCCTGGTCCCTGGGGTGACAGTGCAGCTGCAGAGGTGACTTGCCTGGAGTTGGGGATGCTCAGAGAGATCACTGAGCCAGGCACCACCTCCTTTGAGCAGTGAAATCTCAAAACTTTATGCTCACAAGAGTGTAGCCTCAGAAATTAATGAGGCATAGACCCCCCCATCCCTATTTGATGAAGTCAATGTGCTAAACCAGCAATATTTTGGAGATGTCTGCTCCCAGTTTTGGAGTGCTTGGTGCCAGCCACGGCCAAAACGAGCTGCTCTGTGGGCAAGCCCGGTGGAGAAATACCTCTCCTTGTTCCTCCCGGGGCTATAAGTGGCTTGAGCTTCCTGAGGATGGCTTCTTGTTGTCAAATTATCAGTTATTATGCCGTTGTTGAAATACTAGACTGAATATCTCAAGTGCCACTTGAGTTGTAGCAGCAGATTTGTTGGCGAGCGGTGGAGACGGCGAGAGAACACAATGCTCGCCCAGGGAGAGGTTGAAGCTGTCACTTCCCTCTTTAATGGAGACAGGAAAGGTAATTAACAGCCAGCATTGTGTACAGATTCCTATTTCGTGGGGAAGATGACTCATTTTGGCTCTGAGCAAGCATGAGAATGAAATTAAACCAACGCCTGGTGCCATGCCAGTGACTTTGGCATTTTAAAAATATCTCCCCTCTGTGTCCCAACACAAGCTCGCTATATTTTCAAAATCAGTATGTGCTTTGTTGTAACAGGGGTTTCCAGGCTCTCTCTGTAGGTGAAATATAGCTTTTATTTTCCTACTTGCATCCAAATTCATTCATTTAGTAACCTCACTCTGCATTAGCTGTGTGGTTTTTATGTGCATCAGCCTGTTTCCATAGAGTATTTAAAGTGTGCTACCTCAAGATTAGATTTATTGGAGCAGTCAAGGAGTTTGTTGAAGGGTGTGTTGGGCAGGAGATGTGGAACATGATGTTGGGAAAGGCTGCAGTTATTCCCTCAGCTGAGATTGTGCTCCCTATGGTTCTCCCCTGCATCCCTGATAGTCAGCATGGATGAACCATGCTCTGCCTGGAGCTTCTCTCCATCTTCAAAGGGCTGTAGGTGTTTTGTTTGTGATGAGTCAGTGGGAAACTCCAAAGAGAGCTGTAATTTGTGCATTAAAATTTGGGCAAAGCTGCTGCAAATGCAAGTGCCAGACACACTGCAATAATTAGAGCAATATATTCTTTGGTCAGTCATGTGGGTTTACTTTTTTGTCCTCTTTGGTAAGTGACTGGTGACCATTTAGCCCTGCCTTGTCCTTGCTTCTGTGTCTTTTCATGCTGCAAGTCTTTGTTGTTTTTTTTATTTTTTTTTTTCCTCTGAACAATCTGTTTCCATATTTGTGCCTGTCAGTGGGTGGCTGGGTATCACCAGCAGTTCATGGAGAGGCTCTGAAGGCAGCATTTAGATCTGTCCAAGGCTGGGTGAGGAGCCTTTGTGGTGGGTGGGATGAAAGGGGGCAGTTACCTGCACCTTCAAGGAGGCAACTTCCTACATGCTGCATCTTGAGATGTGGGAATTGCTGCTGGATGTGTCTCCTGCACTGAGAGAGGGTTGGGGATGAGCAGCAACTCCCTGCCCCGTGGAGCAGCCCTGAACCTGTCCCTCTATTCTGATCACACAGGGTCACCTGTGCTGACACCGAGCAGTGAACAAATGAGTTAGAATTCCAGCTTTTATTTGGCTTTCACAGCTCTAAAGGACTATCTAGTGCCTTTTTTCTACTCTACCAATGTAATAACCAGAAATAAGACATATTTTGAGATATATGCTTATGCTGTCAATTTTTTGTACAAAGTGGCAGAGACCTTGGTTTATTTTTTAAAATTTATTTATTAAGGAAAAACAGCCATAAATAAACCTCTGCTGATGGACTGATTCATCACCTCCTCCCCCACCCATTTCCAAAATAACAACCCAGATCCAGCTCCCCACCAGCTCTACCACAGCAGGAGCAGAATTTAGATAATGAGGGCATGAGGAAAAGGTTACCAAACAAAGCTAAGGGAGTTAAATTTAGAAAAGACACAGCTAACAGGTGGCTAGAGAAAAGGGAGGGAGGAAGACTTTGGAGAGGCAGTGAATAGAAGTGTGATTGCATTCTTTATGGTGTTTGTATAATAGGGAAACTGTTGGGAGTAAAATGAACTCCATAAAGAAATATTTAAAAATGTATTGTTTGCAGAAAACTGTAATCAATGTAACTGACAGTCAGAAAGGTCTATTTAAATTGCAGGGCTTCTCTCCCTTGCACTCCTACCAAAATCTGCTTCAATAAATTGGGAAGAATATAGAAACAGATACTGAACATGACAAGTTAAACAATTTTTAAGTTCTAATTGGATTTGCACCTCTCCCTTTCCTGTATTTTATGGTATGGTCTGACATATGGTTTTGATCCAAGGGCTCATCCTGGGATGATAATACCAAGATCCAAAAGAATTCCAGACCTTTGCTGGCTCGTGTGTCTTCACACCAAGTTTTTTTTTTTGCTTCAAAGCCAACTTTTATCAAAGGAAGAGTATAAAAACAGAGATATAGCACAAAGTCATTTACCTGCTGCTTTCATTTGGCAATGATAGCTTTGACTGCAACTGTGCTCCATAGACTGACTCCTAAAGCAGAGATTGATTGTCCATGTGGGGGACTGAGATGGTGCTAAAGAAAGAAACTGAAGTTTGGCCAATGCCCTTGGTCTCACTTCTTATGAAGTTGGAGGACATTGCCTGGAAGAAGGATTTGGTTCACAGTGTGTGATAAGAGTGACTTTGTGAGTAACTGGGATAATGCTGAGTAACTGAGTAATGCTGGGATTTTTGTTGCTATTTTTCTTCCCCTTTTCTTTTTTTTTTTTTAAATTGGTAAAAAGACTTTGTTAGTTTCCTGTTTTACTCAAAATGGAAGAAAACTCCATCTTGGCCACAGAGCCAAGAGAGTTTTCAGATATATTTGACTGAAGAAATAATATTCATTTTTCACATTTCTTATCTGCAATGTTTCTTGGCTCGATCCATCACTAATGGACTCCAGAAATGCCTAGTTCTTCACATATGGAGTCTAAATGAATTCTCATATGTAAATATTAATGTTGCATTCATTTGAATTTGGACAGATGAATCCCAAATGAAATACTCCCTATACTGAGCTGGAATTTGGGAGTCTCAGCTGCACAACATTTCAGAGGTTTTTGTCAGTAGAGCAGTATTAAGCCCTTAGGTAATATATTATTGTTTATACTTAGTGGAAATCCTCCGAGGATTACTTTCTTTCTTCTCCTAGAGTTTGACTAGATTAAGGAGGTGTATTACGACAGTGCTGTGGCACTACTGGGCTTTATCTGAAGGAATAAGTTTAATTTCTACCGTCCCTGAACCATTCACTGTCAGCTGTGCCTTGATAAGGCCACAGTCCTTTTGGTACCTAGATGTGGCCTGTGCCTGGTGTGTCAGAACACAGCATCATCCTGAAGATGATGTTCCAGTCTCTTTTTATTATTCAGGAACAAACTCTTGAATTTCTTCTTTGACGTGACGGCAACCGACACCATTTTCAGAAATATTGATTCTGAACAGGAGCATTAGGTAGTGCCACAACCATTGTTATGAGGAGAATAACAAGGTTTTTCTTTCTCTCTGCTTTGTTAATCCCTCAAAAACATTGCCCTGGCTGCCTCAGCCAGCTTTAAAAAGGAAAATGCAGCATGCAGACTCCTGGTCTTCACTCAGTGGAAATACTTTTATTTTGGACATCCTTTTTATTCAGCACATTGGCCCAATCTCAGATGGCCTTTCAATCCAATTCTGCCCTGACTTTGATTGATGCTATCTCTCTGTTTGGGGATTGACTAATTAAGGCTATGCTATCTAAAATCAGTTTGCTTTGCTTGTTGGTTTTTTTGTTTTGGTGGGGTTTTTTTCCACTCAACTACTCTGAGTTTGAAATGGAGCAGGGCACCCTGTTGTACAACTTCTTTTAAAGTGTTTTGTTTCCCAGCGTTAAAACCAAACCACATTTAAAGTCTTCTCTTTACTTTAGTGTTTTCTCTGATCCAGTCTACCTATACTTATATAACCCAATCACCCTGTTTAGATTATTGTGTTGTTAATTATAGTATTGATTACATCCTCCTCTCATTAATTTTTTTTATTTTTTTGACTTTTTAACCAGTAGCTCAAAATACTGCAGGGGAGTTTGCATAGCATATCCTTGAAATCACACTTGGAAACTATTACTCGGACAGTTACTTTAAAGGCATTCTTGGAGGTCATTAGAGCTTTTGTCAAGAACAGTTTAATTCTCTGCCATTTCCCACTTTTGTTATTATTGTGGATTGTCATGGGAGCAGGTTAATTTGGTCCAATTTCCTCCTCGTGTTCTGTCCCTCATCTCATGAATGCAAACACGTGGAGACTGGACTCTGCAGAAGATTAAACCTGTGGCAACGAGTAATTCCTGTGACAGAGGCTTTAACGAGAAGGGAAAAAGATCTTAAAATATCTCCTTTCGCTTAATAAGGATAATCTGAGCAGTGGTAGGAAAACCACAGGAGGACAGCTCCGAGCTGAGCTGGTCACGTTGCAAGCCACAATGGGACTGGCCTTTGGGCATGTGCACGTCAGGCAGTGACTCCATGGGCAGGCAGGATCAAAGCCCATCTCTTTGGAAAGCACAGAAAGCTCCTCACTGGTGACCCAGGAGAAAATCTGCATGAAGAGCTATGCAGTGGCTTATTCCACACTGTCCCCTGCTCAGTGCCAAGGATGGAAATAGCCATCACCTGGCCAGCCAAAGCCTGTCTAGGGGCAGATGTGTAGGAGAAGGCAGGAGAAATGAACAGGCATTGAACAGACAGAATTTGGCTCAGACAAATCTTTCCAGTTTTTGGCAATTGCTGTCTTAGGTGTGTTCAAGCCATACCTTTGGGTACTAAGTCTTCATGACTTTGTCTAGTCCTTTACTGAATACTTTTATAACTCTTTGTCTCGTGCAATAACTTGTGTCAAGGAGTTCCATAAATTAACTGTGTAAAAAGCACTTTATTTAATTTGTGTTAGACATGCTGCCTGATCATTTCATCAAATTCCACCCCTCACTCCCATTTATTAAGTTGGTGGTAGGTGCCCTCTCATTACCTTTCCGCTCTGGATTTTGCAGACCTGTTACTCCCCCTTCCATCATTCTCCTTCCATGCTCTAGAGATAATTCCCTCAAGGAATTCAGAGCTGTTAAATGGGAGAGGCCAGCTTGGAGCTGCTCCTCAGGGTCAGTCACCAAGCAGTGCTCTGGCCCTCAAAGGCAGCATTAAAAATATTTTTAAAATCAGTGTATGTAGCACTTCCATGACACTGAAAGGACATACCCCCACAGCTGTCCAAGAGACTTTAGCATGGCTTTTAGGGTAGCTTTTTTGTAGCTGGAATCAGAGTTTGTTGTCATTTGCCAGAAGCACCTGCCTGTCATCCTAGGGGAAAAATCATTACATTTTGGGGGTTCATTGATAGCAGGGCTCTGATTGATAACTAATCCCAGCTCTGGGTTTCTCCTAAGATTTGTCTCTTGCTGGCTCTTCTCTCGACCTATCCCTAAACCTCAGCGTGCTTTGACCCAGAGAGCAAAGGGAGCAGGATGAAGAATAGATGCAGTATTTCAGCGAGATTGCCTGGTCCATCATTTAGATGTGAGTGTGAACTCAGCTCAGCAGGTCAGTCAAACCCTCCTCCTGTGCTGGCACCTCAGTGACTTCAGCAAAGGCCAAACACACACAAACCACGTGCTTCTGGCTTCTCCCTGCATCAGGATGGGAATGTTCTCCTTGCTGTGGCTCAGCTGTAACCCTGCTCCTCCTGCTCCTGACCTGCTCAGTGCCTGCTCTGTGCTTCCAGGCTCCCTGGGTGTCATTTGGAACAGAAAGTCCTCTGCCTCCTTACAATCTGTGCTGAAGCATCTCTGTATAACTCACAAGTGTTACTAAAAGACTGCCATGGCAGCAGCTTGGAGGTTACACCCACCATCTGATAGGCTTTTGTTGCTGAAAACTGGCTCATTTTTAAGTGAAGAAATCAATATTTTTATAAGCTGAACGTTGGGGGGTTTCCCCCCAGTTCTGGATGCTCCCAAAAGCAAGAAGGTTTCCATCGGGTATTCAAATCTGGCTTTTGCTTTCAGCAGCAGGCAGGGATGTGTGTTATTACTGTACTTGGACTAAATGTCACTCAGGATAATACAGAGCTGCAGACAAGCATTGCTCCAAAAGCAGGCCCTTGTCTCTCTGTATTTCCTCAGCACACTGAATGTTTGGCTAAGCTCCAGGAACTTTCCAAACACAAACAAGCATTTATGTATTAAGCCTTTTTATCAGTCTGTGCTCTGTCTGAGCTGGGATGTGGGCAGCCTTTCTAATAAGGTGTGTGCAGAATTGTTAATGGCTTTCCCATCCACCTGTGCAACAAAAATATGCCAAATTTTAAATACTAAATGACTAAAAGTTTGGTTTTTTAGAAGTACATCGCTATCTTCCTTTCACAATATTATAAGAAAGAGTGGGATAATTGTGGATTTGATAAAAACCACGATTTTTTTCTTAAGTAGATGGATTGCTGCTTGTGTATGGTGAGGACATGAAATGCAGGTTGAAGTTTTTGGATGTGGCTTGTGCTAGAATGAACTTTGGCCCATCCTTATCCCCTGGTCAGTGGGTGGCAGTCCCACCAGCTTCCAGTTAGAGCAATAACAACCAAACCAACAACACTCATGCAGCTGTGTAAGACAGCCAGAAATTTAGGATTTTAAAATGCGTTTCTAACAGAAATAGCACTGAGTAGGTTTAGTGGCAGGGAAAAGTGGGAATTGGGAACAGTAGGATGCTGTGCCATCTCCACACCCCAACGCTGTTTGAGGGTGTTGCCCTGGAGTCTTTGCAATCTCGCTGGCATTTTGACTTGATGAAGTTTGAATTGCTGATGCTCAAGAAGAGCTTGTTGCAAAACTCTAGTAAAGGATTCCAGGGCTTTTACTCTGCTTTCTTTCCTTCCCCCGACTTGCTGAAATGAAAAAGAGATGCATTTAAAATACATACGTTTAAATATGTAAATGTAGTTTAGATTTGAAGATGCAATCTGTGGCTCAGTCCTTAGTTTATGTCTCTTATGGCAGTGGGACGATCTCCAAAATAAGCTACTACCCCTGAATGCTACCACAGCAAAACTTGGTCTCAAATAGTGCCTTGAAATAAAGTCTCATCAGCTGCAAGATGTGCTTTGTATTCAGAATGTCGATCATAAGGACTCATTTCCCATACATTTATGGGTCCCATGCTATCCTCTCCCTCCTTAGGCAGCAGCAGAAAGTCCTCAAAAGTGAAATTTAGACATAAATGTTTGTCTCTTTGGATTCAAATTTCACTTGCATCAAATAGCATCTGAAATGATCTCATTTATGTTTTCATCAAATAGGTAAGTAGGAGTTATTGAGTAATTCCCTGGATCTCTGTGGGGAGCTCCACAGAAGTGAGCTGCATGTGTGCAGGTGTGGAAAGGGACAGGGTTGGGGTCCCCCAGCTGCATTTCCTGGGCTCCTTTGTCAGGATCCTTATCACCCAAACCGCTGAGACAGGGACACAGCAGCAATGGGGGCAGAGAAGCTCTGGAGAGCAGGGGTGTGATGGTGGCAGCTGCTCAGAAAGGTGGTTTAGAACCACCAGGTCCTGCTTGTGTCCAAACTGAAGGTTTTAGAGAGCTCTGTGTGGGGGACACTCCTGAGTGAGCTGTTGTCACAGGAGTGGGTTCATGTGCTGGATGAATTGGGCTTTGAGGAGTAGTCTTTGATATGCCAGACTGTTTCTTCAAAAATCAAATATTTGTGTTCAACCACAGTTCAGTTTTAAAACTCTAAGGTAACACTGGAGTTCATTGTGCCTCTCTTTCATTCCACAAGTACTTATTTATTTTTTTCTCACCCCTGTTTCTGGCTGGTCCCTGTTAGCATGTAGCACTCCTTGCATCTAGAGATCAAAAAATCCTGTCTATATGACAGGACTATTGAAGGTAAAAAGGGGATAAAAGAGTGATAGCTGGGAATGAAGCCAATGTTGTGATTTCTCAAAAAGCACCCTTCTGAAGTGCAAGTGCTCCAAAAAGGCGCCAGATGTTGTGTGTGTGTATTTTTAATATAGCTTTGACTAGAGGGGAGAGATAAAGATGGTTATCTCTAAAAAAAGGGGGTTTCAGGGCAGGAGATGATGAGCTGCAGACCAAATGCTCCTGTTCGTTTGTACCTGTCAGGGAGAGGAGGAACATTTCAGCTGATGGATCTTTGGGCTGGATCATCTGTGGCTAGTAGACAACAGCCACTTTACACCTCGAGTTTCTCAGCACTGGCCTTTCTTCTCCACAAATGGAGAGGAGATGTGTTTAGCACCTGCTGTGCCTCGGGATTCCCTTTCCTCCTGCGATGGGATCCCCTCACCTGTGCTCCAGGCAATGAACCTGCCCTGCAGAGCAGATCCCCAGGTCTGCCAAGAGAGAAGGGAAAGGTGACAGCAGCTGGCTCTGCCCATCCTGCTGTCCTGCTGATCCTTGCACAGCCATCCCAGCTTGGGGACAGGAGTTATTGATGGGGGTTCTTGTATAAAGTTGTTGGAGAGCTGTCTGCAAGGTACGATGAGGTTCAGTCTGACTCCCCCTGCAGCCTAAGATCGATGCTGGGGCTTGGCAGCCAGTTACAGTCCTCCTAGGGACTGCTTCCTTTTCTTTCTGTTCCCCATTTTAGCAGGACAGGGTGTCTCTGGCTGCCCCCAGCTGGATCATGCACTTACCTGGACCCCTGTGCATCTCTTCAGCAGAGACCCCAGGCCAGGGAGAGCCCCTAAATGTGACCCAGGTCACACTGGGACAATTGCGAATGCTCTGTGAGAGAAATCCCTGTGTTAAATGGTTTGCAGGCACACAACTGACACAACCTCACTGAGATCAGAGGAGCTGTGCAGAAGTTTCTGCTCAGCAGCTGTGAATTGCTGCCACTGCCAAGCCTGGGTTCTGTTTGTGAGCACATCTCCACCGGCAGGATGAGCTGTGAACAAAACAAGGTGCTTGGGAGGAAAGGGAGTCAGCTCAGTGGGCTGGGAAGGCTGAGATTTTTTCTTTTTTCCCCTCCCCATGTCATTTATCTGAACAACTCAAATTACAAAATGAGGCTGCTAATGCTGAGATAGCCTGGTGATTGCCACGGGGGTCAAGGATCCTCTGTGCTCCTCGGTGCCAAATCACTAATGCTCTGAGCAGCTCTGAGAGCTGTGAGACCCTTTCTGTGTCAGTCATTTCTGCTGCACAAGAAAAGAGAGAGGAAAAGAGGAGAAAGGGAAGGAGCAGGAATCTCCTGGAAAACCTGGGAGACTGCACCCCAGCACGAGCCCTCCTAGAGCACATTAGCAATCTCAATGTTTGTGGGCATATTGTTAAGGAAATGTTTCTAAATAATGGGAGTGTTGCAGTTTGTCTGTGAAGAAAGCTTATTTAAGCATGATTTTCCCCAGGACATTTAGTGTTTTTTCTTTTCTTCGGACAAACATAGAAGGGTAAGATGGATCCATCCACAAAAGCCCCAAAAGCTTCTGCTTTCACCGGCAGAGCTGGCTGTCAGCTGGGATGGCCAAGAGCATCACTCTTGGAGCATCTCAGTAATTGGGCTTCGCCAAGGAAGAAGTAAATAAAAGGTATCCGGTGAGGATTGCTCCAATAGCTTGGATTTCACAAATTGAAAACATATTAACTTCTGACAGCTCTGTTCTTCTATAGACAAAACAGCTGCATTCCCAGGAGCTCTGTGCTTAAAGTTTTAAACCTTTTCCCTCCTAGTGAATTCTTTGTGCATCTAAAGAAGGCTGCCAGAGCATTTAATTTTTTTTGCACTGTTTTGCACCTTGGTTTATCATTCAACACTGAAGCCAGAGGACTCAAAATGTTCTTTTGCGTCTGTTTTGGCAGCATTTCACATCCACTTGGCACTGGGACATGTGTTTATGTCTCTTACTCCATGGGGTATGAGGCAGTAACAAATTTGGCCCTCTGGATATTTCTTACATTTGAACCCAGGGCTAGATATATTCTCTGGGACTCAGCAAGATTTCCATTCATTTTTTTTCATTCCTCTGCCCATCCTCTCTCTGTTCTTGGTGTCTGGTGATAAAACTGAAGATAAAACCTTCCTTTAAGTTTTGGAGACAAAAAATGTCAGGTACATCTTAGAAACAAACTTTTAGCTCTAGTTCATGGCTGCTCTGTCCTCTGCTAAGCTGTGCACAGTGTATTCCAGGCTGGCAAAATTTGGGAGGAGGGAAACTTGTTAATATCTCATGACAGCCCTTTCTCAGGCTTCTAGAGGGAAAGCTCACTGCTTTGCCTCAGTCTGCCAAAATAGTTGAGTCAACAGGGGCCTCCTTTTTTTTTTTTCTTTTCCACATGAATGAATTTGGCTTGTGGATTTTCCAGTAAATCACTAGAAAACTATTTGTGATTTGGCCTTCTTTGTATGACTTCTGCTCTGACTGCCAATTACACCAAATAGAAAAACTGACAACAAGGCAGATTTATACTCCTTGTCTTGATATAAATTTGAGGCACTTTTTGCTTTGTAATGGATTGCAGCCAGCCCTTTCCTGTATCCACGAGGAGAGGTAGATCCAAGGTTGTTTTGTTAACAAGTAGAGATGAGTAGAGCATGGAAGGCTTGTGAGGCAAACATGCCAGGTAATGTTGAATGGAACTGGCAGCACTGTTTTCCAGGCTTCTTGGGAAGCTGATGTGCTGCTTTTATGGCATTTTCATGCAGACATCCCTTGGAAACATCCTAGCCTTGTACATGTCCTGTTTACCCTCCAGTGATCAGATTTGTGCCTTTGCAGGGAAGAACCCAAAAATTCATTTCTACTGAGCCTTTCCAGACTTTGCTAGCTGGCTTTCGAAACTTCAGCTTATAATTACTTTTGATTATATCAATGTTTATATGCTACTGTGCGTGCTCTGGGCCAGATGGTACCGCTGTTGTTACCTGCATTGCAGATGTAATTTGGCCCAAATGGTGGTGTTAAGTCACCCCCAAAGTCTCTTGGGTGTCAGAATTAAATATGAGCTTGTGTGAGGATAATTTTTCCTTCCTACATATGAAACAGGGCAAGGTAGGTAGGGCGAAAGGCAAAAAAAAAAAAAAAAAAAAAAAAAAAGTAACCAAGCAGTATAGCTGATCCAAAGCTAATCCCTGGCAGCAGCTTTGGGATGTCACAGCACAAACGAGACAGCAGCCTTCAGACTTCACTAGTCATCCCAAAAGAACAGGTCCCAGACATCTGGGATGGGATTAGAGAGTGCAGAAGCATAGAGGCTGTGCTGTTTTAGCAATCCTTTCCATCCCTGAGCTGCTCTCTGCAAAGGCATCCTACAGACACAGCTGAGCACAGGCGAGGCTGGAGACAGCAGGAAATTTCAAAGCTGCTCAAAGTGCTTCTTCCTCATCAGGGGGATTTAGTGTGGTTGCTTAGAAAATAAGCAGCTGGATTGATTTAGCAGCTGTAGTACTGTGTGGTACCTAATACACTTGACATCTAATGGAGGGAAGGCAAAGAAATCAGGGAGGCAGGTTGAAGTGACCCATAATCACAGCTGGCAGCACTTCTGATTTCACCAAATGCCTTGGGGTGTTTGGTAATGTTTGAGAGTCCTGTGATTATGCAAGGCTGTTCCTTTGCAAAGAGGGAACTAAAAGGCATTTTGAGAGGCCGTTCTGTTCTCCCTCTCTTCATCCCCAGTGCTGTCTCTGCTGCGTGTCCCAGCATACTCGTCACCTTATTTGCCACGGCTCTTGCCCTTGGTGTCTGCAATGCATCCAACCTTAGGCTGAGCCTTTTGAAGTGTCACCCTGGAACTGGGCACCCAAATCCCAGGAGATTTGCTGGATTTTGGTATCATAGCAAAACTCTGCCTTGGTGATGCTTTTGGTGCTGTGAGTCTCTTGCAAAAACCAGAAACCTGGGATATGTCTCCCCATTTCTCTTTGCTATTTATAATGAAGCTTGCTTTGTGGTCTGGCACTTTTCAATCTCAGCAGAACCATCTGTGCCAAGCTAGGTGGGGTGACTTTCTGGAATAATTCACTCTCCTATCAGGTACCTCCTGATATTTTTTGTGTGTCGCTGTTCTGTGCATAAATACATCCATGGGAGCCACAGTCAAATGACTTCAGTTCTTCAGGACTTCCTGAAGACTCTGGGCTTTTCACAGGCTGCCTCTCCATTTCCCCAGAGGTCTCCCAAAGAATTCAGGATTTACTATACATTTTATTACCTTTTAAGTCTTTGGAAAGCCAGTTCCCTCTGGTCTGGGCAGATGTTGCAGTGGTAGCTGCACATCTCTGGTGGGTTTGGCCGATTTGGGTTTCTTTTTGAGATCTGCTGTGAGTTTTCCAGTTTCAGGTAACAAAACACATCAAGGAACTAATATTTTCTCTTGTTTCTCGTCTGCAAAGTTGCCGTTCCTGGCACTTCTAGAAGCAGGCAGAAATTCAAAGTAGAAGCTGAATTTTGCAGCTATTCACTTTATCGAAAGTGAGTCTGACCCAGCCCAATGTTGAGCTCCCAAATCTCTCTGACTGCAAGCAGAGATGATTATTTCTTGCAGGTTTTTTGCATTTCTAGGAGGGGTTTGCCCTGCTTAGCTTAGGCTGGAGTTCAGGCACTTAATTTTAGGTTTCACAAAGAAAGTTGTGTCAGTTTTTTAAAGCATTAGCTTGTTGGGGGATATTTAAATAGAATTGACATGCTTGGTGCATGCATCCTTTTCCAACTCTTTTTGATTTGTGTAAATCATGTTTTCCTCACGCTTCACATCCATAACAAAAAAAGAAAAGTTTCTCATTTACTTAGACTTTCCCCAAGTTTCAATACTCGTTATTTCACTGAGCATGAAGAAGCTGAATGTTATTATATTTCCTATTTACTGTTTGCAGTTATAATACCCCTCTTAATGGTGTGAAATATAAATGAATTATGTGCCCTCGTTTGTGGTTGCAAGTTGCTGTTATAAATAATGCAAATGGATCCTCATGTGGTAGTAAATGAAAATTTTTTGAAAAGAAACAACAGGAAGAATGGAAGAAAAGGGTATTTTTGCTTGGCTTGTGGCATGCAATAATGTGTGACTGAATGTGCAGAACTGTTCACAGACACACTCCTCTTTTTGTTTGTTTGGTTTGGTGTAATTTAAATCTTTTGTCTTGAAAATGGCTCATATTCTCCTGTTGGAGATGAGAACTATGCTTTAAAAATAACTTTCATTGCAGAAAAAAATTAGAAACTTGACATATAAGTCTTCTGCAAGGACTGTGGAAATAAATGTTTTCTGCAGGACGTAGAGTGCAGGTCTGGTTTTGAAATCAGTGAAGCAACAAAGCTGATTTCTTATACCTAGGATACCATAAATAATTCATTAAGCGTTGTAATTTATCATTACTCACAAATAATAAAAAATTAAGTTTCTTATATTTGTTTTTAAAAAGTTTTCCAGCAGTGTTTTAGGAACTGCATCCTTAATTGTAAGTACAGATCTGCTCAATTCAAGAGTCAGGTCTGTTGGTGCTATTTACTGACACTGAAGCCACATCTGCCTCCCCCTGCAAAAACCTGCTGCTGCTTTTGAAAATGAGAAACTGTTAGAAAAAAACCCAAAGGCATCTGACAAGAAAAAAAAAAAAATCTGGCCTGAAATTAATGGAATTGGTCATGTAGCTCATATCATTCTTTTAAATATCTTGTTGAATTGCAACATGGATTGTACAGTTTTGAGTGACGAGGGTCTAAATACATTCTTCCTAGCTTTATTCTTTAATAACTGGAGTAAAACCGATCATAATTCTTCATTATGTGTTAAGTTTCAATGAAGTATTTTGTTCAGAAAAATACGTATGTTAACAGCTTTCTGAATTATGCAAGTATTGCTTTTGAAGACCATCCTTCTTGCTCCTTTTGGCATTGCATATTTGTTCCCATTTCTCTTTTATTCCTCATTGCCGCTTTTGACTGCTTGGCTCAGGCATGGGAGTTTATCAAAATAAAAAATGTTTTGTTTTAGATAAGTGTGAACATGGGCTGTGGAATGATTAAATGAAAACAGGAGTGAAAAATATCTCCTTGAACATCAGCAGCCAGAGTGAGGGTTGGGAATTTTTAAAATTTTGGTTGGTTTTAAACTGCCTGTTGAGTTTGTATTTAAACACCCCCAATTAGCTGTTGTGATGACTCCTGCAGCATCTCCTTGTGCTTGTAGCTTTGAGATACTTAGAATAACTCCTATCCATGTTAGAGATGGGAAGCATCAGGGCTGGTTTGAGGATTTTGGAGTGTCTGGATGCAGTCTGAACTCTCTGCAGCTGTGCTGAGCCTTAGGGAGAGAGCAATTTATACATTATTTTTGGCATTGGGCCCACAGTGGTGTGTCCCTGTATCCAGCACTGAGATAACGTTCACGGTCTCCAGCACCAGTGAGTTGTTAAGTTTTTCCAGCAAAGCCAAGTCAATGCCGTGAGCCTCAGCTGAGGATGTGCCTGTGGGTGCTGAGATGTTACAGACACGGTGCTGCTTTTGGCCAGACTCTTTTGCCTGGGTGAGTTTTAGGGACATTTTGTCTTCTCTCCAGTGGGTCCACTGGAGAGGGGATTTGTTAAGCGCTCGCTTCAGGTGATGGTGATGGAAGGAAAAGGCCACCATGAAATCACAACAAGGATCCTCCCCACTCCTTTTCTTGCACTCCACCTTCATTTATCTCTGCAAGCTTGGATTGCAGTCCCATTGCTATTAACCTTTGGACTGCTGGCATGTTACCCAGAGCGCTCAGCCCCAGCTGGCAGCGGGAAGGGGAGGGTTGGAGCAGCTCTGAAGTGATGAATTGGCATTGGCTCCTCACTCAGAGGCACTCTCTGGAAAGTGGGGAGTGTGCTGTGCAGCTCTGTGGTCTTAATACCCCCCAGGTACCACCTGTAAAAGCCTGAAATCCAGGGGCAACAGAAAAGAGGGGGAACTGCAGTGTTGGAGAGGTTATTTTATTTCCTACCTTCCACAATTAACTGCTTCGCCTCTGAAAAATGAGACAAACTTTCTCAGCTCTCCTGGAGGGGAACATCAAGGTTGACTGTGTCTCCCAAGGGCTGGTCCCTTCTCTCTCAGTCCAGCACTTAGTTCTGGGACTGATGCCTAGTTGAGATTACTTGAAAACATAGGCCAGGCAAAATTAAGGGAATAAAAAGCAGTTATATTTATTGAAAGGCCTTCAGGTACATTTAAGACACATGTAGCACCCCAGGGGCTACACCCAGCAAGGGATGACAGGTCATGAGTTTTCACTTTTGTAAGTTTGGTCCATTTGCATATTTGGGGTTAATCTTCCAATTACAGCTTCAGGTAACGAAGTCATTTACCCCATTTGCTCCCCTCCAACTCACTTTTCTTTTACATTTCCTGTGGCCTGACACAGTGAGGTGTCCTTGATTCTCAGGCCTAGAGAGGAATTGCTTTGTCTGACCGAGATGGGAAAGCAGCAGCTAACACTCTACCAATTTAGAGTTATACACTACAGAATTGCAGGATTACAACTATATGAGAAATATACAAGCTAAAATCCTCAGGCATTGAGACTGTGCCACCAGGAGTTTGCTGGCCCGTGGTGTTGGTGCTCCACGCTGCTGCCTGTCCTTCCTGGAGCTGTGCTGGCTGTGCCAGTGCCAGGGCTGCCATCTGCTCCGTGCAGGGCAGGGAACACTCTGTGCTGGCTGTGTGTGGGCTGTCAGGGCAGCTCACAGGTGCTCTGATCACACACAGCACGGGGATGGAGCCCCGTGTTCCCTGGCAGGCTGCTGTCCCTGGGAGCTGCTGGCACATCCTCCTGCAGCATCAACTCGGAGCCTCCCAGGTACAGGGCTGGGCACCAGCAGCCTCTGCTCTGTGCCTTCATCATTCTTCTCCGGAGAATTACACCAGATAAATGTCAACAAATGACTCTGTCTCCAGTTAATGAAGTGAGATTTTTGCCTTAAAGAGCTAATTGTCCATCTCTTCTGTAGGAGGAATGCAGGGCTGCCTTTCTATTTTTTTTTTCCCCCTAGCAATGTGGCAAAATTTACAGATGTGCAAATACTGTGGGCGACATCTATTATTTAACTTTCATTACCATTAATATGAATTAAATTGATGGCATTTGTCAGGATGGTTTATGTGTTGTAGGAGATGCCTTAGGGAACTGCTTTTGAAAGAGGAGAACTTCAGGGAAAGAAAAGTTGTTTTAGTGGCTAGAGGGAAATGGCTCTGGAGTTTTGAGTTTAGCTCTGGTGAGAGCTGAATTTGCTTCTCTGTAGAACCTCGTGTAAATATTTCAAGCCAGAGTTTCTCCCAAACTCACCTCCTGTTTATACAGCTTCCCAAAGTGGCTGGATTTTCATAACAGGTCTAGTAACACAGCTGAGATATGAATTTAATAATTTTGGGTCCACTTGAGGAGAAAAATGTGAAAATACAAGCACAGGTGGGAGCTAAAACCCACTTTTATTTTTATAATTTATTTATAAATAATTTATAATTTATTTATTTTTTTTATTTGTTCAGATGCAACCGAGGAGGGTTGGCTGTGATTTGCACTTTCTGTAGCCCTGATTGTGCAGTGCTATAACTGGAAAATCATTCTTATTGGAGCTCAAAGGTGGCTATGTATGAAGGGACATAGTGGAGAGATCCAGGTGTACAATTTGGGGGGTGTAAGGGTTATAGAATCATATATTCAAGCATCAAACAGCTTTGCTGCCTGAACAGGCCAGGTAGTTTAGAGGCTAGGTGGAATGAGAAAAAAAAATAAATAGTTTGAACAGAAGAGTTTCAGTTTAAGAGCAATGGAAAAGAAAAACAAGAGCTGTTTCTTACCTCTGCTGGCTTCTGCCTCTCAGGGGGCTCTGCCCAGGCATTGTGTCTGGCAGTGCCTGCTTCAGTCATTACTGGTGTCTGTGTGGGTGAGTGCTGTGCAGGCACGAGTCCTGCCTCTCTTAATCCCTTTTACATTTCAATTCTTAAGCAATCTCAGAAGAATTAACTCTTTTTCTTTTATTTTTTTTTAAGTGGATTTAAAGAAATGGGAGAAAACAAAAAGAAAACCCCAAATCCAAGCCCTTAATACCCAGTCACTGGTATTATGCTTAACTTAGGTTAATGCAGGGGACTCAGTCTGAGATAAGCAAACCCAAATGTCTGGTTATGGTGGCGCAGATCTCCCTGCAAGTGGGAGATTTGAGCTGCCATCCTCTCATCTTTATTCTCTTTTGCCTTTTTTTTTTTTTTTTTTTCTGGGAAAGGAGTACTCCTTTAATAAAAACATTGACTTGCACGGCAGGCTGTGTGAAAGAGCCTCTCAAAACCCCCCAGGCAGTTGGTGCTGGGCTAAAAGTGGAAGATAACCCCAAATGCAGAAGTTGATGGAGTTTCACCTAAACCATTTGGGCTGTAGATGCACAAAAATAGCCAGCAGGTTTTCAGCAGCCTTTTGGGAGCAGGGATCCGTCCTGACTAGACACAAAACTCATTGCTGTGGGTCTGTAGATAAGGAGTCATGGTGAGCCAAGAGAGCACAGCAGTGTTTCTTCTGCAGGGGAGCAGGTGGGCAGAGAGAGCTGCTCAGGCATGAATGTTCTTGACATTGATACTGGGTGTAAATCTGCTGCTTTGATTTCCAAAATCGTATGGGGGCTGTCTGCTGGGAAACATGTGAAGGCTTCACCTTCTTCTGAGTTCAGCATGAAATCATAGCAACTTTCTAAACTCTTCTGGCCAGGGATGACCTCATAGGGAGGGAACTTCCTTGCTCACTGTGAATCCCCAAAATCTCATGATTGCATTTTTAATATCTACTAGGAAAAAAAAAAAAAATCTATGGCCATGAACCACCTGTTTCTGATTCTTACACGCCTCTGAGGAAGAGTTCCCATTAAAAATTCAGAGTTTCTGGCTTCCACTTTGGTTTATTCATTCTGCCCATGTCCAGCAGTGGTTTCTGAAAATGCTGGCCAGCAGAGCAGTTTGAGCTGCAGTTTATCTTGGTTCAGAATATGGGCAGGAGCTCTTGTGAGGAGAGAGCTCCCCAGACTGGAATCACTTACAGTTTAAGCTGAAAGGTCACCTACCTGTCAAAATCCTCACAGCACTGATTTTTCAAGCCATTTTTCATAGCAGGATGAACTCAAGACCCATTCAATCTTTTCATAGTTACTAAATATTGTATTTATTTCTGTACTTTGGATCTAGGCACAAGAAGAAGAATAATATTTGAGAGAGGCCCCTAAAGCTTTATGTTCTGGACAGAAAATGGGAGAAGGAGCCCCTTCCTCTGGCTTATTTTCCAAGGGAATGGGTGTCACTTCCTCAGAGCCAGTCTGGGACAAGTGCTACACACCAGGATAAAGTGGTCTGGGAAGTTTTGAAGAAATATTCATTCCATCTATGAGGTTTTTATACATCTGTAATGGGTTTTCTGGCTGAGCTGTGGGCTTTGGGATTCTCCATCTGGGTCCTCTTCTCCAACCTCACCCTGTGTACGATGCTGAAGAAGTACAGACATTACTTGCCTTCAAATGTAGGGGACGTTCAAATATTTTGAGGTTCAAGACTGAATAGTCTTCTTCAAGTATTGAGGCTCCAGCTGCAATTGTTTCTTGAGAAAACATTTCATTTTACATCATCAGTAATGTTTGAGAGAATAACAATAAAATGGAAAACCTTTTCAGAGAAACTGTTTCAGCATTCACAAAATCCCACGGTTTTCCTGGGAAAAAAGATTTCTCAGTTCTAATCTCTTTTTTTGACCAATGTTTCAACCAGATCTAATTAACAACAGCAGCTCACCTTTGTATCAGGGCTTTTGCATGATAAAGGCTCATTTCAAACTCCTGCTCTGCATTAATATTATTTATTCAATGTCAGAGCAGTGCCAGGGAACAGGTGGGGTCCTCCTGAAACAGGCAGGAACCAGCAGGGGAGTGAAATGGGATCAGAACAGGAGCTTAACCCACATTTCTTTCATCCCATGCAGGTGTTGTCCCTTTACACCGGGAGTTTTAAATTTACCCCGAGGCTGAATGAGAAAGCTTTCTAAATCGTTCAGAAATTTTACAAGTTCTTGAGTCTGATGGCCCCAAATTGGTAGTTATGTCCAGGGCATGAGATGAAATCCCTCAATATTGTAATACTGTAGATCTCTATTCATGTGAGAAAGTAAATATTGGTTTTACATTAGATTTACATTAATGCTTGCTTGGGGAAACTTTTCACTGACCTTCCAGTCTCTGGAAAGCAACAAGTGTGGAGACGTTGGGCATGTAGTTATCCGGTGTAACATCCAATGGGTAATTTGTTCTGACAATTTTTATGAGCAGGGAAAAAAACAAATGCGTGTCTCACTTTCTGACCCCTCTCTGTGGTTCATTTACCTCCTGGAAGAACCACCTGCTTTCTGCTTTGATGCTCCATTTGCAGCACTTGAGGGAGGAATGATTGCAGTGGCATGAAGCCACTGGTTAACTTCTTTCCAGATGTGTGCTCCAGATGGCTATCCTGAGAACCCACCCCAGACCCAAATTTCCTGTTTAGCACTGACAGGCTGGATTCAGGCTCAAACACAAATCTTCTGCTGTGCTGTCCTCCTTTCTAGCTGGTAGCATGCATGGAGTGCAGCAAGCCAAACACAGCCCATTGAAAACCACATTTTGTCTGTTCTTGACACACAGCAAACATTAAAGATGATTGGTTTAATTACCCCTCTAGAAGCCTCTTGATGTACACAAATGGCTACAATTTGCTGCATTTCGTGAAGATCAGGACTGACCCTCAGAAACTCAGTGTGTTGGAACTGGACATAGTGTCTGAGCAAATGCAAACGCTATTTTTATTAGGCATTCAGTGGGTTCACACAGAATAATGGCTTCTCTCCTTGTTGCCACTCTCACGTTTTCTGTTCCATCTCTCTGAACAATAGCAGCAGCCTCTCTATTCTCGAGCTCTCTCAGGATGGTGTTTGTTTATCATCTTTCTTTAGTAGCAACCAGTGTAGCTGGGTGATATAATTTAGCTTTGTGAAGTCCCAGTCCCAGCAGAATGCAAAGTGGCTCCTCTCATTCCTCTGGAGTTCAGGAAAGCTGAAAGAAAAGGCAGAAAACAAGCAGTGCTCTCTCCTTGTGCTCACTTCTCTATCTCTGCCTGCCTCCTACCAGAAGTCCTGTATCTCTTATTTTTTTATAACATGGAATCAATAATTTTTTCCCACAAGTTCTCTTGATCATCTCAGGGTACACAGCAGAGCATTCTCCTCTCGAATCACACCTGCAGATGTGATACTGGGCATAGCAAAGCATGTGAGGTGAGCTCCATCTCACTGCTGGTGCTCTTGAGTTGGCATCAAGTAACCTCTGGGCATAATGTGACTCCTCTGCAAGAGAACATCTGCTGGGGCACCAGGATGCAGCACAGATCACAAACAGTGCAGCCTGGAGACCTCCAGCACCCCTTATAACTCCTTTCTGGGACAGAGCAAGAGGACGTAGCAAATGCTTGGAGGATGTGAACTCTGGCCAAAGCCATAAGGACACAGAGCTCCTCAAAGCCTCCATGTGGGATTGCACCAAGGAGCCTGACGACCCCTAGAGTCACCTGGAGTCACAGGACACAGGGTGTCCAGCACATGATCACAGCATGGAAGCCCAGATTTTGGAAGCCTGTGGCAGCTGGAGCCTGCCTGTGTGGTGCTGCGGGAGGGGAGCAGCACTGCTCACTGCACCACTTTCCATCAAGTCTTTGAGAGCACTTTCAACACCTTATTCCAGGAAATATGCCAGGAAAGGGCAAACATACCAGTTATTTATAGGCCTTCTTCTGGCCTTCCTTATTACTGCCTGGAGTCCAGCAGGGTAGGCATTTATGTACTGCTCTGACCTTTTCTGCCAGTTCAGAGAACACAGACCCTCTGGTTCTCTACTGACCTTCCAGTGCACTCTCTTGGGAAGACAGGAATGAGGAAAGAATCTTGAAAGGAAGAAACATTTTCCTCTCATTAAAAGATCCACTGTAAGCATAACTGGCAAACAAGGAGCTTTTGTAGTCTTCTGGCTTCCTTTGTCAAGGGTGTGAATCAAGCAAGGAATTTTTTGTTTTGTCACCTCGGCTCAGGAGGATAGGGATAATTTTTGTTTGTGTGAAGTCAGCGTTGGCAAAGTTTTCGGTATCTCCTATAAACAGAAGTAAAACTCCCACAGCAAAGCCTCCATTAATCTTTTCTGCCCTGATCTAGATTGACTCATCCAGTGCATGAACCAGATCATCAGCAACACCAGGGATTTCTCCTGGTGCTGTGGTGGAGAGAATGAAACTAGTGTGTGTGAATGTGCAGGTTGATTAGTGAATGCACACACATTTTCATGCTTGGAGACCTTTGTAATACCTCCCCTGGCATTAGGTGCTGCTTGTTGGCTCTTGTGTTGCTAAAGGTCAGTGGTATCCCCCTCCCCGGGGCCACTGCTTATCACAGATGGTATTTATGTTTGGCTAAACTTCAAACAATTCTGACCTTCCTATTCTTTTGTTAATCTGTGTGATTTAGGGTTTTTTGGAGTGTGGGTGGAAGAAGAACTCTTCTTCCAGTCTTTCCAAGAGTCACCCAGGAGAGCCATTTCTTTGCAAAGGCCAAGTTATCTCCTGTAAGATGTAATTTCTCTGAGAATAGAATAATTTAAAACCTAATTTTCTTACTTAAAACCCTGAAATCTCTGGTGTGTGGGTGAGGGAGATGCAGATGTTTTCAGACACTTGGGAACTGCTTACTGCTTGGTTTAAAATATTTAGCTATTTGCATGCTTCGTTTTGAGGTATGTAAAATAAATGGAACAATAAATCACTTCTTAAATATTCTATTTTGTCCTGGGTGACTGGAAATAACAGATGGTTGCTTACAGGTGGGATTTAATTTTGCTCTAAGTTAGCCATGGGTTAGAAACCAGAATACCAGATCTCAGCCCCCTAAAGCTTTGGGTCTATTTGCATCTGTCCTGGGAATTTTATGAGGCATAAGACTTGCACTAAGTGGGTAACAGCTGTAACTCCAGACCAGAGTCATCTTCAACACTGGGACTGTTAAGGTCCAGGGCTGAGGGAATGTTCCCAACCTTCTGCTTAAAACTGCTGTGAAATTGGGGAGTTATTTAGATGCTGTGGGTGGGGCTAGAATTTCTGCCTTTCGTATAAGCTTGTTGAAAATACTAAATCTGGAGAGTAAGAGGGTGCCAAAAGGAAACCCCTGGCACAGGCTGGGCGGGTCAGAGGTTTAAAGCCCACTCACACTCTCCCAGATCCTCCTGGCAGTGTGTGCAGCCACACACAGGGAGATGAGGCTGAGCTCTGGCTGCAAATGTCTCTAAGAGCCATGTGCACATGGTGTCCTCACTGCCTGTCAGCCCTGCCAGTGCTTTTTTTCCTTTTCATGCAAGAAAAGAAGAGAGAGGGAAAAAGGAGACTGTGATCCTCTGCCAGAGACTCGTGCTCTCTGCACAGCCCCCTTTGCAGGGACATTGCTGCAGGTCCAGATTAAATCATGAGAAGGGATTACATGGGACAGGAGAATCAGTGTCATGCCATGTTTCTTGCATTTATAAAATTTTATAGAAATGTAGAATTGTACCCAGCAGCCAGGCCATGAGTTTTAAGCAAAGTCTAAATTGGAAGTCCCAGCCAATGGAACCAGGTCTATCGCCAGGATATTTCTAAGCAGGAGGAGCACAATTCCATGTCTGGAATCTGTGCAGACAGCTGCTCCTCGGGGGATCCAGATCTGGGCACTTGTGTGGGCACTGGCCATGGTGGTCACCAGGTCCTGGTGACAGAGAGAGAGATCCACCCCTGGGGATCTGCTCTGGGCACTCATGCTGGTGTCTGGGAGTACCTGGAGATCCAAAACGCTCATGACTGATGAAAAAGATCATTTGTCTTGTACCCTGTCCTAATTTTTCTTGCATCTACTATACATGGAATCTGAGATCATTTTGTCAGGCCACTTTAAGCAGGTTCCTTCCAACATGTTTAGAAATTTGACTTACGGTTAGCATTTTTCCCTTTCCTTACCTGCTTTTTCTATTTAATAGGATCCCTGGTGACACAGAAGTCAAGGAAACTGCAAGTGATTTAACAGCAGATGTGGCTCTCCTTTTCATTTGCCAAGTCTGCCCAGTTCAGTGCAAACATTTAGTTTTTCTTTGAGCTGCAGGTGAAGGAGTCTCTCCAGCAGTAATCCTGCAGAGCCCAGTGTACACACTTCATTTTCTGTGCTGGGTCCACAAGGCCAGCTTGGTGAGGTTTGGCTCGTAGAACTCTTTCCAAGTTTACATTTAAAGTTCAGCCTTGACTGGGAGGATTCTCCAACACAACAGCATCTTCATTACTACCAGCTTGCAGAAGTGGGGAGAGAAGGAACAGCACTTTTGAGGTGGATTTGCAGGCACAGTGCTCTTAGCCTGCGAATAAACTGGGTTTCGAGGTAGTGCCGATGATTCTCTTGCATCCACCAGGGAAAGGTTATTGAGCATTCGGTAAATCTCACGGGGATCAGTTATAAAGAATGGTATTTACAGGAGGGTAAACCATAAATCTTTATGACCTTCTAGCAGTTAGCAGCATTTAAAGTTGCATTATTCCTTTCTTCTTCCTGTAGACAAGGCTTTGATAAAACTATCTGTCAGTTAACTTAAATAATCCAGGGACAGCACTGTCTTCCCTGGCTAAGAGGAGAAATTACTCAGTTGAATTTTAACTTGTTTGCTTGTTTTACCCCTTGACAGGGTTTTGTTGTTTTTTTGTTTTTTTTTTTTCTTTCCCCTCTAGAAGATTAAAGATGAATTTAATGTTTTGATGTACTCTCTGGGGAGCATTTGCCTTGACAGAAGGCAAACCCAAGCCCCCCATGGTCACCATTGTCTTCCTTTCTGATCTTGTCAGGTGGGCAATGACAACAGGACTGCGGAGAGTTGAGCAAGGGAATCTCTGTCATTCAAATTGTTGCATGTTTGATCCCTGCTGTCACTTTTCCATGAATTTCACATGCACAACACGTGTCTCCTCTCGTTCCTAATTAGCATTTGGTATTTTTCAGGCTACCTGGGATAACCTCTCTCTTAAATAATTGAAATGCATCTTATTTTGGTTTTACTGGGTTTTAGTTGTGGTGTTTTGATTCTCAGTATTTTATTTACTTAATAAGAAATTTGATGCTTGCTTCTTTACCTTGTTCTTTCATTAGTCTCATTCAATGCCATAATTTCTCTTCCTTTGAGTTTCACTGACTTTTTGACACTCACTGTGAACAGATTGCATGCCTTATATTTATAAACTTTCCAAATCATTCTTCATCTTTCTGTCAGCAGCTTTGGACTGCAGTAGGCTATGGGTGCTACAGAGCACCCGTATTTGAGATCATGTGTGATTCCCTACAAAAAGGAGGCATGAATTATTTGAAAAGGAAAATAGCAAGTGTCTGTGGCTTGGAAGCAGACAGTTTTGTTTTGTCATTTGTAAATTATGCAGCGCAAAAGCTTTCATAAATAACTGGTAATGTATAAACATTTACCGTCTGGAGCAAGATTAATTCATACATTTGTTTGAAAGAAAGGTACACATCGCTCCGAGGGTTTGGATTGTGAAGTGTTTAAGTGCTTGCTTATGTCCTGCTGAAGCCAGGGAGATACTGTAAGTACAGATGGAGCCAGCTTTCTCTATCAACTTCTGCTCAGGTGTGATTTGCAAATGAAGTATTTTGGCTGGGGGGAAGAGTTTCTCTGCAAAAGCAAAGCAGCGACACATGGCGCGATCATTCCCGGCTCCCGGGCGCTGCGTGGGAACGCGCCCCAACTCAACGATGGGGGAATTCACCGATGCTGACAATCCAGCGATGGGGCAGGCACGGCACAGCGTGGGGAGAGCTGCTGCTGCCTCCTAGTTCTGTGTGCCCTTTGCTTGGAAATTAAGAAACAGATGGCTGGTTGGAGCGACTTGCTTCCCCTTCCCTCCTCAGGTGCTCATTTTATGCTAACGGCAGCCATCTGCTCAGGACTGGTGACTTGAACCTGTGGAAAATAAATACCGAATGGGTTTCAGTCTACTGTAAGTGACTTTTAAGCTTGGAACATCCCGCTGAAGTGTTGCCACGCTCCTGTTTGTGCCTGTTTCTGCTGTGACACGGGGATGTATATTTAATACTGTAGCAGTGGGGTGGTAAGGACTAGTTCTGAACATCGGTGTGTGATGTTATGTTTTGCTTCTGTCTGGGGGGCAATTCCTGCTCTCTAATGGATATCTCACTGTGCTGTTTTGTACAGTGCAGCTGGACTCCTCATTATTTACCCTTTTTATTCTAAAATTATCTGCCAGTGCTCCTTCTGCTCGTGACCAGCTGAAGGCAGGCAGCATTTTCCTGCAAGCCCCTGCCATACATGAATGAGGGTACCACGCTCTATTTTACTTGCAATCTGCTCATTTAAGGAAATACTTTATCATACCATTTTCAGGCTCCAAAGCAAATGCCTCATTATTTCCTTTAGTCCTCCCAGTCTCTGGGGATCCATCTTTCCCCATTTCTCTCTTTACCTTTGTTGCTGTCCTCTTCAGTGGATGCCAAGCTCCTGGTAAAACAGGTCCGACTGATCTTTTTTATTGGCATTTTGCTTCCAGCTCTGAAATGCATGGAATTTGGTTTTGAAATCCTCCAGCACTGTGGGAACAATGTTATCCGGGGCTGCACACCTCTGTGGCCCTTCCTGCTGTGATGTGTGCCCAGGTTTCTGCCCTGCCAGCCAGTGGCCGTGCCCCCCATTTCGTGTATGTGGGTGCAGCCTGTGCTCTGAAAGGCAGGTTTTGTCAGGAAGGGAAGCATGAAATAGGATGGCACGAGCAAAATACGTGCAGATGGAAAGAATAAAGCTCAGAGCTTTAGAAACTGGCTCAAAACCTTTTTGAAAATGCAGCCAATTGGGCTAGATGCCTCCCAGGTGTAAAACTGTGGACTTGAATTCAACACTGTTGTAACTCTGCAGCAGTGGCTGTCTGATACACTCAAAAACAACCCTGGAGCAGAAACCATTGTCATAAGGGACTTACATATTTTACACCAGCAGACAGTGTGGTCTAATGCTTTTTGTGGGTTTTTTTTTTGCATGGATGTAGGCATGTATACAAGGGAATCACTCCTGATCTTTCCTACACAGAGGGCATGGATTAAATATTGAAAATTTTTAGCACTAGGTTCTGGCTCTGACAGAAAAATCCCTTTGCCACCACCACATACTCCCTTGTATTGCAAATGGTGCAGCTTCTCCAAAAGGAGAGCACCTGTGAAATAATGAGCACTGCTGTCCATCAATTCCTAGCAGCAAGTCAGGAGAGATGTGAGTTGCTGCAATCGGCTAAAAACTTTACTGAGAAAAATCGTAATGGGGGTGAAGTACAATAAATAAAAAATGAAGGCAGCCAACAGAATAAAAGGGGAGAAAAGCAGAATTTGAGTGGGAAAGAGTTTAGTGAAATCATGTTGGAATGGGCTGAGTTTGCAGGTGAGAGGTGCTCTTTATTTATCCAATAGAATTACATTTTGAGTCTTTTGTCTGCTTCTTTGTGCAGCTCTGCTACCCCTTCTCAGGATTAAGTCTCCCCAAATGAGCATAACTAATCCTTGCTTGCCTGCTTAATGCCTGTTCCCTTTTTTTCTCAGAGCCTTTTTGAGAAAGCTGCGGGCAGAGTTGCAATTCTTGATTCAGTCCTTCCAGGCTGGAGGAGAGGGAAAAAAGAGTCTGAACAGCAGCTGGTGATGCAGGAATTTCCTAAGCTTTGCTCTCAGGTCTGCACAGGGCTAGATAATTCATTTTTTTTTCAGCTTGGGGCTGGCGGTCCTGCAGTTACCTGAGAAGGTGAAGCAATATTTGCATGAGTCTCGTAAGGTGCAGAGCGATGCTGGCAGAATTAATTCGGGATTAGCCACTGCAGCAGGAGTGGTGTGGTGACAGAGCTACAGTCAGAGGATGATCTTCTCCAAACCTGGAGTGCTGAAAGTGAAAGCAGCAGAGGAAATGGGCTGCCTTCATGTGTTTATAGCATTTGCAGGACTCAAAACTTTGTTGCTTCTGTAAAAAAATAATGTGTGCACTAGACACCGTGTGAGCACATGGGGATGTTCAGGTTTAGGTACCAGGTTGTTCTTTTCTGGTTTTCAAAATACGACAATGCTGGCAGTCTAAGATGAAAACTTCTGCTGTGTTTGCCTCTATCACAGCAGACATCAGGTGTTCTGGAAGGCTGGAGGTCCTTGGCAGCATCTATGGGGTTTTTCAGCATAGTTTTAAGGTCTGATGATTATTTCAAGTATCCAGCTTGGATGTGGTGATTTCAGCTGTCCTCAGAGACCAATTCAGCTTCTTAACATGATCATTTTTATGGTTAGAAACTGCCTGCACCAGTAGCAGGTTTTACCAGTCAGTGTGATTAAGCTGGAGACACATGAATTGTTTTTCAAAAAAATTACCCAAGTGCTGTTCCCATCTTGTACACTCCTGCTGCTATATTCCTCTTGTCATCCAAAGGGAGCTTAAAAATACACTTATTTACTATAACCATATTCCCTGTTGATATGGAATTCAAAACATGTTGTGATAGGAATGTCAGGCAAAAAAATACACCCCTAAAGGTGCAAATGAATTTAGACAAATTAATGGTATCAGAAATTGCTTGGCTGTGGGTGGGAGTGGAGAAAGAGTTTTGGAGCTTCTTGGACCTGGACTGTTTGCTTGATTTCTGCTTTGAAGGAGGGTTTATTTTGCATGGCAAATGCTTCATGGTGTTTGGACTGTGTGATCTGTCAGATGATCTTCACCTTGAGGAAAAAAAATATCCAGAAACCAAATCCCGACAAATCCTGCGGAATGACACAGGTTTTACTGTAACTCCTATTAGCAATGAAAAGTGAACTGACTGCTGGTTCCTCTGGGTCTGCTTCTGCCTTGATGATTTCTTAATATCTTTTGTTTCCTTCAAAGGTTAATCTCCTTTAGCTACCCTGTGATATCTGGCTGCTTTCCACAAGCACCTGCTTTTCTCAGCTGGGTCTTCAGTTAGTGACCTTATAACTCTGTAGACAAACACGATCATTGTTGATCTGTCAAATCCAATATCCCTCTGCTTAAATGTTAGATGGATTTATGTTATTGCTTTGGGAGGCAATAATCCAGAAGGGAATTCATTTTACAGGGAGGTCTTCTGCCCTGCTGAAGGGCTGTTGGTTGAATGAGTCACCTCTCTAACATCATCCCAGTTGGTTTGCTTCTTCATTTGCTCGTGCATCGATTTGTTTCTTGAATCAAAGTCTGATCCTTCCATCTGAGATTTGGTAATCCTTGCTTACAGCCAATGAAGGGCTGTCTCTGATTTAGCAATGCTGTATTTACGTGCCTGAGGCTTCTCAGTGTAATGCCTTTGCACAGATAAGACAGCAGATGAGGGCCAGTTGTCATTTGGACCCTTCTGCTTCTTTGGTTGCTCACCATGGCAGTTTTAGAACTCAGGAAAGTGAACAGTAGGGACAGCAAATAAGAGTTAATCCAGCCAAAACCCACAAAACCAAGTGCAACTGGCTTTGTTGGAAGTTTTAGGAAACCACTGTAAATGCATGACTGTGATCTCTGCTGCTCAGTCCTCCAGAGCAGTGCCAGAAATGTAGATTAATGGCTGCTGGACTAAACATTATCACATGCTCTTCTTTCTAGGGGTGGAGAGAGTACACTGAGCTTAATGGAATAAAAATCCATTGCAGCAGAGTGACTGAGATGAAGTTTGTTAATGGAGGGATATTTAATAGTATCTTCTATGGTTGTTTAGTCAGTAAAAAAAAGCATTTTCCAGCTGGTTGTAGGTCTGGCTTAGCTAGAAAAGGAATAAATATGCATTTGATGTCCAGGGTTCGTGAGCTCTTACCTGAATAGTTGGGCTGTGTGGGGGCCTCTCTCTGGAAGCAGGATGTGTTTGAGCTGCAGATCTGACAGACCCCTCTTTCCTGAGACATTGATCTCACTTTTGACACCTCCACTGCTCAACGGTTTCAGCAGCAGCGTTCACTGCTTCCTCTAAAACATACACTTTTAGCATTTAGCTGAGGAGTAAAAACATCTTAATGTGACTAAGAGCTGTTGCTTGCTGACCATGCATTCAGCTCAGACAATTGTTTCCCCTTCTGACCAGAGAAAATAGCTGTAAATAAATCAAAATCAGCACTTTAAGCACGGGCTGTTCCTTTCATGGGTATCCATGTGGAGAGCAGCCAGCCCAATGGAGCCCAGCTCCATAATGGAGCAGCTACTCAAGGCTGCAATGTAAATATCAACAAATTCAGAAAGGCTTCTCAGAGTGATAGAAAACCAAAAGTAGCTTGAGGTGAGATTGCTCCATTTTATTACAGACTTGTGAAAAGACACAAGGACCCAAGTAAACTGCTGAGCTAATTATTTTTCAAAAGTGTTTACAACTTTGGTTTATTTGTCTAGTAAAACCTCACAGTGATGTTGTCTCTATATATAACTATTTATTTGTCACATTGTTTGCCCAAGCCCTATCTGTTCATATATTATGTGCCCTGATTTAGCCCCAGGCAGGATGTGATGCAATTTCTTGGAGCTGGTATAAAAGCAAATGTGTGCATTTATCTCCTTAGAAGCTGTTCTATTATTTCATGATGCATATTTTCTTGAGCAGGCCAGAAGAAGGGTGCATGCTGGGTGCTTTGTACTCTGTGGTGACTGAGGGCAGCTGCACTTGTGCATTTGAAAATCTCCTTTATTTGCAGCTGTGAGTGCAGCATTGCGGGGTGTGGGCGCCTCTGCATTATGAATATTCAGAATAAATGTCAAATGACCCAATGTATTTGCTCTTCCTTTTCTAGGATTTTTGCTTCATCTCTTCCTCATGTGCCCAAGAAAAGGGGAATTGTTGAAAGCCACTGTCTACTTGAATGCAAATTATTAGAAGCATCCCATGGTCATTTAGCTGTCCTTTCCTTTGTGTGCTTTGGGTATAAAAGACAGATCCCATTGCAAACGGATTCTATGGGAAGTCCTTGCCTGAGAGAGAAGGAAATTATGGTTTTTCCTCCATAGGACTCCAAAGTTTCTCAGATAATTTTTATTCTGATGCTCTCTGTGCACTTTCTTCCTTGAGCTGGTTTAGAAACTCTAGGCAGATTTATGATGTGGTTTTTGGTTGGGGTAATTTTACAGAGATTGTTTTGCCTCCTTTGACCTGATTAGAAAGGTAACATTATTGCAGTCATCTGTTAGCAATGGGACTCTTTACGGATTACACAGAGCAGGGGCAGGAATTGACCTGGAAAACAGTTTGTTGTGAAACCTCCAAAGGAATGTTAAAATTTCAGCAGTAAAAGATTGTTCTTTGCTCACCTCTGCAAGTTGTGAGTCATTAGGGATAAGCTCATTTTGTAGGGAGTGCTTTCTGTGGTTAAAAATTCATCCTGCTAAATATTGCAAGAGAAAATACATTGATAAACTTGGAGCGTCCAGTAGCCACAAGCATTCAACTTTTTCCAACTTTATGGTAAAAGAATACCACAGGGTAAAAGATCTATTTTCCACCTCTTCTTTTCCTTTCCCAGCCTGTCATGGATGGCTGGGCAGTTGGAACTCTTGAAGTCACCACGTTAAGAGCGGCAGACCTGAGAGAAGGAGCTAAGGCTTTGTGAGAGTTGGGAAAGAAGCTGGGTGATAGAAGTTGGTCTTTGCCTTAGAAAAAACTTAGAAAAAACATCTTTTGCAAGCTCAGTCAGAAGGTGGATTTGCTTTTATTTTTCATCTGGAAAGACAAAGCAGCTGTAAGAGCACAGGGGGAACCTCCTTTTTTCAGCCTCAGTTAGCCCCCAGCATGTCTTTGTGCCTGTCCTGATGGCTTGTACCAGGTGCAGCACCAAAGGCAGAGAGCCTTTCTGCCTCGGTGACAAAAACACAGGTTTAGATTGACATTAAAAATGTAGCAAGTGGCATTTATTCCGTTATATTCTGTTTGCTGGCAGCAGAGCCACGTGCACAACATCACTGCCACTTTCAATGTTTGGTGTGTTATGAGTACAGATGTTTGCTGATGTATCTTCCCCTGCCAGGTGCTAGTTAAAAAAACTCTTACCATTAAAAAAAAAGAAGGCATGAAATTATGTTTCCAATATTAAATAAAACTTCAGAATCGTTCCTTTAACTGAATTTTTTTTAGAGAATCTGCGTGGATGGTGAAATGAGTTTTGAGGGAGATTAATGTGGTGCTGTGGAAAGGGCTGAAGTAAAGTTTGTATTTCTGCATGCTGTAGTACTGGAGAGATATTACAGAAATAAATAAAACCAGTGGTGGTCAGTGAAATTGGGAGGAGGGTAAAAAATGGAGCTGTTTGGAAAAGTTTGAAAATTATGTTATTCCTGTTAAAAAAGAGGCAGCTGCAGAATGGAATGAGGGGCTACAAAGCAAAACTTTAAGGGACTGAAAAAACCTCAAGAACTGCATAGAGCAAGCTCTGAAAGGTGATTTCTACAGCTGGTGACAGCTGCCTGTTGACTTGTGCAGGAAAGATGAGCATCCTGAGATTTCCTAAGAACCAGGAATGATGTGATGTGGATTCACCTCTTCCACTTTTAGGGAGGGGCTGGTTTTACATGTAGGCCAAGAGCTTTCTTCCTGGGGTGCCACGTGTGACATGTGCAAACAGCTGGTCATCTGGGAGGGATGAGGCTTGGGACCAGGACAGAGTTTATCTCAGAGCAGGGCACCAAACAAAGTCTTTGGATGGGAAAGGGCTGGAGAGAAAGGAAAGCAGAACAACAGCGTTTCTTATGGGTGAATTTTCTCAGTTCCTGACCCACACAGACCATCCCTGCTGCAAGTAACGTGTGTTTCCAATTTCTCCTCCTAAAATTGGTCTTTACCTGTTTGGAAAAACACTTTTTGTGGGTATGAAGTCAGATTTCGCCCCCACAAGGAGGGAATTATTTCAAAGGTCAAACATGTGCTCATCTTGTGTTCAGCCCCACTCAGTGAGTGAGATCCACTCAGCCCCACGGCGGCAGCAGGCACAACCTCTCTGCTACATCTCCTTTTTGGGCCATGGGCTGTCCTGAGAATCACAGCTTTTATTTCAGATTCCCTGTGTTTTTGATTTTAGTTAGCTGAAATATAAATTAGAGTTAGCAGAGTACCTCTGACTTAGATTTTTGCCCTCTCATTTATGCTCCGGGCGTTCTGCTTTAGGCAGCAGCTAAAATGGGAAGCAAACTAAGAAAAAGCCCACAGGTCCTGCCTCAAAACGTCGTTTCATGTTTAAAGGGAAAGGTTGAGTTATCAATGCTTTGTAGTGATGCCTGCTCAGTGGGGAGGGTACATTGAAACCTGCAGCGTGTTTGGATCCTGCTCTGTAGCCACAAAGAAGGCAAAAGCATTGAGGTCCAATTTGAACTGAACGAGTGAATTTGTGGAATGCATAGCAAATTGTACCTGGAGACTTGAAAAGACCTGATTTCTCTTTATTTATTTTTTTTTCCTACATGACTTCAAAAACGCAGCAGGACTCATCTAGAAAAATTTAAGTTTAGAGGGTTTTTTTGCATGCAGTTGGAGCTTTGCATACATAAGCATTTTTGTATAGTTTGGGGCTTCTGCTGTCTTTGGATCCAAACTCAGTTCCAAAAGTGTGTAACAGTTTCCTAGAGGAAAGGATGCTGTTCTCCAGTGCTGCCCTGCCACTACACCTGCTCCCACACGGTGTTTACAAACCACAGGGTACACAGGCATATCTCAGTTTTACTCACTCTGCCTCTGCTGTTTTTACAGCCTTGCCATTCAGGGCATAATTTTCTGATTCAGTCCAATTTGCATTGCTGCTGCCTCCTTTTACAGCTATCTATTTCCAGCTCTGCCCGCTCGCTGCATTAGCCTGTAAATGCAGACATCAACCTCTGGAACTTCCCAGAGATTGATTTTATGGGACTTAACTGGAAATAAAACGATACCAATAAAATCTTTTTCCTACTTTGCCTTGACAAACTGCAGGCACACTCTGCCATGCATCTTGTGAAGGAGTCTCCTTTAGTCTGTGAGTGGTCCCATTTTCCTGGGGAAGAGGGAAGAGGGGATTGCTGCTGATGGTGTGTGGCCATAGCAGAATCTGTAGCCCTGTTAATAAAGGGCTATCACTCTCAATTGGAGTCATAAACTCCTCCACTTTTTTTTCTTTTTTCCAATTACCAGTAGTTGCCATCATTTGAAAGGTGGTAGCAGAGTTCTAGCTGAACAAAACTTTTAAAAATGAGAGAGAGAAGGTTTTTTTTCCCTGGTTCTCATTTCTAGTGGGAGAGGAGGTGATGAAAAAGGATCTGCATCCAGTGCTGCTGAGCATAGGAGGGCTCTGACCTTGGCAGAGTTGGTGTTTGAACTGAGGAAGATCTGTAGGAATTAGTTACACAGGAAATAGGTGGAGAGAGGATGTGAAAGATACTGCCTCAGGAGAATGAGTCTCGTGACTGTGGGCAAGTGGAAACCTCACCTTTTATGGGGGATGCTGGAATCTGAGAACAACGCGGCAGGGAGGTGAATGCTGACAGCCTTCAGAAGGTGAATGGTGCTGGGAGAGATTATAGGGGAAGGTTTGAGTGCATAGCACAGGAAAACCAGACTGACTTGGGCATACACACCCTTCTTTAACAAAAGCCCTTTCTTTAATAAAACCTCTTTCATCGTATGAAACTCTTTACTCCGATGCCAATTATGCACCTCTCTTTTATGATACTTTCTCTTCTTTGTCTCGGACCAAAGGTTATTTCCTCCTTTCTGTTTCAGATATCATCAAAATACATTTATTTGTCCTTGAGAAACAGTATTGTTGTCATTAATAAAGCAGTAGCTGTGTTTACAGGGTAATGAAATATCAGAAACGCTCCAGTTTGCTGAGCTAAAGGAATGTGATCTAGTTTTAGAGAAAGAGCACTGTGAGAGGTTGAGGATTATTTACTCATATCCAGTGATTTTTCCTTGTAATATTTCCTACATTCTCTGCACTAGAATAATTATTTTTTGCTATTGCCACTGTCTCTTAAGAAATGCAAGATCAGACTGCTGTTTCCTAAAAAACATGGAAGTAGTTGAACCAGTGTAGTTATGAATAACAACATTCTTGACGTAGTGGAGCCCTTTAGAAGTTCTGTGTTTTGTGGACAGACACCTTTGCTCTCAGGCACATTTTTATCCTTGTGCCTGGGTAAATTGGGCTCGTGGTGAATGCTGCTACCAGCTTCCTTTCTAACACATGTGTGAACAAAAAATCGAGATGACAGCTTTGGGACTCTTTCAAGAATCCTTTAATGTTGATGGGAATTCCTTATCGACTTCAGAGGGGAAAATTCTGCAGTGGTGACAGGTTACCTTACCTGATTTAAACCCTGGGATGGAGCACCGTGTTCCCAGCCTGGGTTTCAGAGCTGCTGGAGGTGTTGGCCCATAGCTGGGGCACATTCCTGTGGTTTCTGAGCCCACCTGGCAGAGCCCAACCCGAGCTCCACAGCAGAGTCCAGTGCTACACAATTCCTGCCTGGTGCCTGTTCCCTCATGTCTGAGCTGGTTTCCCTTTAAAGCTTGGTTTTGAACTCTGCTCACTTGAAATGTAAGAGGTAGACCCAAAATCAATCTTGCTGTAGTGCCTTTCTAATCAGCTGGCCTCTGGCTTGCATTTTGCAATAGCCTGCAGGGATTTTGTGCAGCAGGGCTCTGAGTGGGCTTGGGGCTTTCAGCAGAGAACATGTACATGGAGGGGAGAGCACCTGCTGATTAATCTCCAATGTCCTTCCCAAAATTGGCTCCCTCCATCACCTCTCTTGTGTCTGCCACCAAGTACATGAAAAGAGTCTCATTAGACACGTGGGGAGGTCTGTGCAAGGAGCCTGCTGAATTCATCTTTTCAGCAGGACAATGAAATATGTGATATTATCAACATCTGAACCATTTACATCCTACTGCTCCATCATTTCAGAGTACTGGGTTTGGCTAAATACTCCAATTCTCAGTGCATACAGGCACATTGCCAATGGAGAGAGGGGGACGTTGAAGTGTTGAGAATCGTCTTTCCTGAAAGTCTCATGAAAACTGGTAATTTTAAACTGTTTATCTAAAATTTAGATCCTGTGGTGGCACATCTTGATCAAAGTGACCCTAATATCATAGATTAGCCCTTAGTTACCTATTTAGGAGGTCCCTGCACTTTCTAAAGAGGAGGATTCCTAGCCAGGAGCATGATCCTGTTCCTTTCATGGATCTGCCTCATCAGCTCCCACGAGGTTTGAATTTCTTTCTCTGCTTGTATTGAGTAAAAGTTCTGAGCATGTTTGCATGGTGCACAAGAATGGCAAGGCATTAAACCACACAGGTTATTTAAATCAGCTGTAAATTTGCTGCCTTCAGAACAGCTTGTTCGGTGAATGCAACACCCCTCTCCAGCTATTGCAGGTGCATCCACTGGCAACACAGGCTCTTCCAAGTCCAAATGACTTTGCTGGGTCTCTTTGGGTGACTTGCAGTGGAACCTGTGGTCCTGGAAATCAAATCACTGCTGGGCTGTTGGCAGGGGGAGACTTGAAGGCAGTGTAAATACATGTTGAGCAACCACAGGGACAAAAATCCTGCCATGGCTTCAAAAAGCCAGCAAGGATTTTTGAATGTTTGATATAAAATGTACTGGACTGGGGGCACCATGCACTGTCATCCAAAATGCCCTTAGCAGCATGATGGCATTTTACCAAACAATCATATTTAATAAATTTTGCACAGCTTATCCTTGCTTACATGGTCCCTTTGTTGGCTTTTCCTCTGAACCACAGCAACGTCTCAAAATGAGCTGAATTAATTTTTTTTTTCTCTTCTCCTCCTGCAGCAGCCATTCCACTTCTGCAGAAAAAAAATCCATTTTGTGAATTACTTAATGTGAAACCAAAGCTCAGGGAAAGCCTTTGTAATCACAGCACAGGGCACGTAGGAGCCCTCAGCTGCTCATTTGGGGACAAATAGTAAGTAGCAGGTTCTGAAAAAGCTCAGCAGGGAGAAACTTGTTTGTGGAAGGAAGTTATTCTACAAGAATGGCAGCACACCTGTGCTTACTGCCCACCCACTTGTACATGAAAACAAGCACATATTGGAACTGATGGCCCAAGAATCTGCTGAAAACTAGATCCTAAAGTTCAGTACATTATTGCTTTTGACAATTAATTTGTGCCATTTGGGAAGGAACTCCCAAGGAAGCCCCTGAGCTGATGCTCAGTCTGGTGCTGCTGAAGCAATGGGATTTTTGTAGAACAAAGTGGTGAAAGGACGTGTTCACAAAAAAGGGGAAGACCTTGTGCTCAGGGTTCACCTCATTGTGCCTTGGTTCCTCCTCTCTCCCCATAGTCTTTGTTCTCAAACAGGTTTTCAGTGAGGTTGTTGCAGGAAATCATCTGCATCATTTTGAAGCTCAAATCATGGGGTACAATCATGTTGTACAAATCCGTCTCTTGCCGAAGAAAAGTTCCAGTCAAACCAGATGGATTTTACTCTCACCTGTGTGGGATTTACTTTTTTATTGCCTTATTGTTATCTTCTTCTTTCCTGATGGCACTTCCTGCTGGTCAATGGTTTAGATTGGGGCTAGGAGCACATCTTTATGGGTGGCACATTCTGATTCTCATGGCTTAATTTTGTTGTGCCTTCACCAGCATAAAGTCTGTGTCTCTACCTTCTAGGCTGTAGGATAGAAATTATATCCAAAATTAAGCTGATCATCCATTTGAATGGGCACATTTTTTTATTTAGCTGCTGACTGTGCCAGCTTGCTCCTTTCTTTCTTCTCCATCCTAGCAGAGGTGCCGCTGGCAGGCTCACACCCAATACTTGAATCCAGTTTTAGGAATCATTTCAGAGCCATTCCAATGAAAAAAATGGACTTTTACTTGAGGAAAAACAAGGTGAAGTCACAAGAGAGTGTGAAACTATTCTGAGTTATTCTCTGTGTTTCCTTTCTTGTCCTCTCAGTCAGTGGTACAGTGCCTCCTGAAGCACCTGCGAAGTGGCAGGTCAAAAGAAAGACCAGGAATATGCAAATACTTTTGTCTTCACTTGATCTATTTCCAGTGTCTTGTCACAGCCCTGCTCTTTGGTCAATGTTTATGTAGAAACTCTTCATCCTTCAACTTTTGTGCCAGGAACCAGCTGGGATTAGAAGGGCTTTAACTGGCTGGCTTTGCATCAGCCCTAAGAAAGAGATACTTTTATCAGCAGCAATACTTGGGCAGTTATCTGTAGTATAAGAGACTATATATGAGTATACAACAGACTGGCAGGCTGGTTCCCATCAGTGTCCCAGCCCCCTCCATCCTCATCCTCCCCAGTACAAAGGAGAAATCCAGGGAAGCTGAAGCATCCTAGTTTTCCAAATGCCAGCACTCCTGAGCCTCCCAGGGAGCTGCACACAGATCTGACCCCAGCTGCATTTTTAGCTCCCTTTGGCTGGTGGAGGCTGAGCTGGGAGGTGGCTGCTTCCCCTGGAGCACCACTGCCTTCCAGACTGGCCCAGAAACACAGGAGCTAGCAAGGAACACAAATTGTGAAAAACCCATGTTAATATGCCAAGAGCTGGCCAGGCCACTGGGGCACGTATTGGCAGAGCCGCAAAGCAGAGAGTGGAGTTTGAACTGCTTGCAGTTATTTACAAAAATCACATTGTTCTAGGGAATAAATTACTTCATGGTGGTTTTATGTAGAAAAGAAGGCAGGGGACAGGTCCTCAGCTGCATTCCCTGAGAAATCCTGACCATAGTCCAGCTCTCCTGCAGGGCTCTGAATAGCAAACCAGGCGTGGGAGAGGAGGGAAAGGAAGAATATTCATTAAGGAAACAGATTCAAAGACACTTTCTTCTTCTCCAATTTTAAATGGCAATGTTTTCCACGGATGTTCTTGTTCTTTGAGTCGAGAATGTGATTTCAAAGACAGATGAAATGTCCTTGGTGGTTGAGATGTCACCCTCTCTTTCAACTGAGCAGGCTCATCTAAGGCTGAGGTTTACCAGTTCTGCCTGCAAAGTTTTAGTGCAGCTTGAAATCACACCCTTTCCAAGTCTGTCAAAACCACTTTTAGGGAGAAGAGGTAAAAATGGCTTTTTGGCTGGTTTTAATGTGTTTCTGAGCCATAGATCTGATACATGATTTCTTATTAATATACAATCCCAGCAATTCTCCCCCAGCATAACTCAAATCTTTTTTCTCCCCTGAGACATGCTTTTGGTACTAACCCAGAGCATTAAAACCTCCTGTCCTGTGGCATTTTTACCCATTGCTCTTTTGTTACCATATGCATGTGTCTGATTGACAGAATTACTAATCCATTATAATCATATTTTCGTAATTAGTCCCACTGAGCCTCCCATGCCTGCATGCAAGCATAGGTAAACTACAGCCTGCCACAATATGTTTTTACTTACTGACAGCTCAGTGTGAAGGAAATGTCTGCCTAGTTCCTGCCACGGTTGTTGGAGATGCTTTTTGTTTTCCCTTTCACTCTTTCTTTCTTAATTTTTTTTCAAATTTTCAAGTCTCTGTGGATGTAGACTCTTTGTTGATTACAAAAATCACAATTATCAACTTCTGATCGTTAAGAATAGCAGGAAATATTGGAACTTTAAAGTCAGTTTTGAGTAAAAAACACATGGAAATGCATGAATTATTCACCAAACAAAGCCTGAGCAGACATAGATGCCAACATCTATTTGCCTGATGGAGGAAAAATTGCCAAAGCTCTCTTTTTGCATCTCTCACGTCTCGATGTCATGGTTATGTTCTACATGCCATGAGGTCTTGTGGCCATCCAGCCTTTTCCAGTCTTGGAGGGCTTTGAGGCGCCTGCTCATTGCCTGACACCTCATTCCAGGTTTGGTTCTGCCACAGGTCATGGGTGAGTCTGGGGAGAAAGGGCATGAGGAGAGCTCAGCAGAATCCTTCTGAAGGGCTCTTGAGCAGCAAACACTCAAAAAAACCAGCACCCACTTCCCTTGGACCTCCTGCTATTCCCTGCTGCTTGTCCACTCCTCTGGACGCTGCAACCATTCTGGACAACTCTGTGATTTCACTGTTGGCTCCAATGAGTTTCTGAAATTTACTTTATTTCTAACAAAATTAGAGTAAATCTTGGATACATTTGAAGTATTATCTTTTAATGTAAAAGAGAGATAAAAAGCTTTTAAGAACACCCAAACAAGACAATAATAAAAAAAAAAAATCTGCTAAAGATAATGGCTTGGGCTGGCCATAGCTGTAATTATTCAGAATATTCTAGCAATCATTTAAACGAAAGGTTTGCAGAAGTTCATCTCGTTTCAGTCTGCCCTGATGTTTCTACGCTCTGTACCAAGCCTTTTCTCCAACAGCTCCAGAGTTTCAGACATTAAACCTGAGCACCTTATCTGCCTTGTGAGCTCTTGATTAGGATGGAGGGCTGCAATCCCCAGGCAGTGAGAAGTGAGACATCCCATGCATTCTCTGATAGAAAGATAAATCACTGCTGCAGGCATTGTCAGGAGTTACCTGACTGCAGAAGCTGAGGTCCAGAGGGGAACAGCCAGGACTTTACATGTGAACATCAGCCACCTTCTTAATTACTGCTGTCATTAATCACCTGCGTGTGTCATACGCTGTTCTGATCACACGGTGGATGGGTCCTGTGGCAGCAAAGGTAACTTAGGAGACTCTGTCTGGCTCTGTGTTTTGAAGAAGAGGGGAAAAATCCTGCACAACTGCAGCTGGGAGAGAGGAGTAAGAGAAAGGTTTGACCCATGAGCCTTTAATTTTGTTTTCTCTCCCCTGTCCAGCTGAGGAAGCGAGCGAGCCAGTGGCTTTGGTGGGCACCAAGAGTGCAGCCAGGGTCACTCCATCACAGTTTTACAGTTTTATTGCTTAACTGTTGTGCTTTATAAGGGTGGCCTTGGGGTCTGAGGGGAACAGAAGCATCTCTGGGCTGTGCCTGGCCAACACCTTGTCTGTGAATCGGGACAGATGGAGCACAAAACCAAAAATAAAATTTCCCTCTCCAGCACTTTGTGGCTGGAGCACACTCAGAAGGGTTGGGGCTGATGATCTGTGTGCTGGGAGCTCCAGCTGTAACACTATGAGAGATTTTAGAAGTAAAAGGTCTGCTGGCTCTGATCTCAAGAGCCACATGCCTGTTGTATGGCTTTCTGTGCCTTTATGACCTGGTTTTCGCCTTTTGGCCTCACTGTGACACAGTGGTTGAGTTTGCAGTCCCCAAAGGTCTCTAGAACAGATTGTGTGGCCTGCCAGCCCCACAGTACCAGTCTGTGATCTGGTATACACTTGAAATATATTTCTTATGCTCAATACAGACTGCCTGGCATAGTTTTTAATTTAAATTTCAAAAAGAGCAAGCAGCAGTGGATATTTCTTCATCTCTGGGCGCTCTTGAAAACTGTGAGGGAATGGAATGGAATGGAATGGAATGGAATGGAATGGAATGGAATGGAATGGAATGGAATGGAATGGAATGGAACGGAACGGAACGGAATGGAATGGAATGGAACGGAATGGAACGGAAAGCTTTGGATTTTTGGCATGGGGTGTCTTGCAGCTGCAAAGGAGATGTCTTGAAGTATGAGAAGGTTAGGGTTTACATAAGCTGTGCCAGGCTCTCCTCTGGTGCTGATCTCATTACTGTGGGAGATGGGCTGATGCTCTCCGGGGGCAGTACATGTCCAAGAAATGTAAAAAGGTACTGAAGCAGAAGGAAAGCAGCATCGTGGCTTTTCTAGTAGAAGTCTTAGGTGAGTGTTGGTTAACTAAGCCTGTGGTGATGTTTGATGGAAAACTCAGACCTTGCAGTCTTTCATGAACAAACTCATTAGCAAACCCTTTAGAAGGTCTAACTCAATTTTCCTTTCCATTACCTCCAAAACAGATTCTAGCAGAGAGCCAGTTAAGAGGAACAAGGAGGGCAGAACCTGATCAGAACCTGCCAGTATCTCTTCTCCCTGTCTGATGGAAGGTGAGGCTGTGCACAGGGCAGGAGATGATTGTGTCCTGCTCTCTGTCAGAGCACAGGGAAGGGCTGCTCAGGGAACAGCTTCTGCCCTGGTTCTGCCTCCAACCCTATGTGAGGATGTGAAGTAAGACCAGGATTGAAGGATAGATACATCTGATAGATCTATTTCTCCTCTTTCCTTGTTAGCATCAAATATTTTAGCAGTAATAATATGTTTGGAAGAAAAGAACCAGTATGTTTTCATATTGTTCATTGGCACAGACTTCCAAGCAGAGTAGGAGACCAACTTATCCTCAGTGTCTGGAGTCAGGACTCCCTTGTCTATATAGATACAGATACAAGTTCACAGCAGAGAATTCTCCATGAAGAAAAAGCGGACAGGTTGCTTGTCATATAAATCATTTCCATGGGCTGTGTGGGGCACTCCTCTCTCTGACCCCAGGGCTGTGGCAGCAAATCCTTCCACCTGCTGTGGGGAAGGCACGGATGGCTGATCTTTTAAGGAGAGTTCAGCTCAGGGTTGTATCAGGAGGTCTGTTAGGTACTGAATAATGTATCCTGGCAGCAGGGTTTCAGTCAGTGACACAAATGTGACATTTGCCTGCATCATGCCTTTTTTCATCCGCTTCCCTTAGATCAAGGAGGCTTAAAATCTCTCTGGTGTTTTGGATGACTGGTCATCTGTGGAAAGGAGGGCCAGCTGAAGGTGAAATGGCTGAGAGAGTTGCATCAAAACATCCTCAGAGAAACAAACAGATCCCAAATGTGAGCACGGTCCTTTCCCCAGCAACTTGTGTGTGATGTGCAGCCACGGAGTGAAACGTTCCAGGAAATAAAAGCAACAGGCATGACTCACAGTGATAATTGTTTGAGGACTTTGAGGAGCACCTGCCTGGCATGGCCATATGGCTCTCTGTGAAAATGCTTAGGGTTCCTATAGACCTCATAGGCTTAGGTGTGCAACTTCAAATGCCACAGGGGAAATAAATCTTGTCCTTGGTGAGCTTGCCACATAACATATTGGGGAGGCTAGTAAATAAGAGGTTTGTTCTCAGGTTGAGAAAAAAGCTCAGAAAGAGGAAGAGGTACAGCCAAAATACCCTGCACATATGTAATTTATGCGTAAATAAATTCAATGCTTGCCAGACCCCCAGAGAATTTTGGGTACTTTATAAATCTTGACTTAAGTAATATAGGCAAATAATACTTCTGTACCAGAGGCAAGGAAATTTTGTTCTTGGTAAAATTAGGTCAGCATCAGGATTTTGCACGGTTCAGCCCATCACCTTTTGGAGAGAAAGTATATTTCTCAGTCCTGTCTTCAGGGCAGTTGGCCTTGATGTCTACCATGGAGGTCCTGCTGAGGACCACCTCAGAATCCATCCAGTCTTTTGTCTTCTGCAGAGAAAGAAAAAGGGATTGCTAACCTGGAGACTAATGGGAGTTTTGTACTCAGAAATCCTTAACTTGCAGCCCCGAGGCATCCTACCCCAGCCTCAAGAGACATCCCTTGGAGTCTTTTCCCTTCTTTAAACACCATAAATTCCTTCTTTCTACATGTCTCCCGCCAAGACTGATGCCCTAACACTGTTCCCATCACTTCTCATGGAAAATAAGCCTAGATGCTAATAGGTGTGAAAGGAAGAGCTCAGTGAATTCCTTCCTCTGATGGTGATGTCAGGCCATGCTCCAGATGGGTCCCCATCCCTCTTGGAGAGGATTACTTGGGCAGGGACACTCTGGAAAGCTCTGTGGGAAAACCCTTCCTGTGATTGTTGTCCTACCTGCCCCTCAGAACAGCACTGGGCTGCTCTGCTGTGTGAGATGACAGACAGAAAATGAACAGATTAACCAACTCAAGGTGATTTGATCAGAGGAAATCTATTGTGAGTAAAGTTCCCAAAGTGGAGAGACTGAGCTGCATGTTTGCCAGCCTGTCAGTTCACCTCCCACCCTGAGATCCACGGTGCTGAGCACTGAGTGCTGCTTCAACTGCTTCAATTTGCTTGATTTACCTGTACAGGAGGGAACGGGGCTGGAAAAGTATTTGCCTCTCCATCAAAGTGTGGGGTCTGGGGAAGCAGAGGACTGCACGGGGTAATTCTCAGAGCCACAGCCTCTGTGGGATAATTATAAAGAAGACCAAAGGCACTGCAGAAAGACTAATTGTAATAAATTGGCCAAGGAACTTAAAACTTTGGTTGTGCATTGCAGCAAAACAGGAATTAATTCCTGGGAGCAGATAAGCCCCAGGTTGGCAGAAGGCTGATGTAATTGGCTCTGGGTGCAATCAGACAGCGCTGGCAACTCAGTGCCTTGGCATTTGAGAGGATGACTAAGGAATGAGAGCCTGCCCTGCCAGCCACAGCACTGGAACTGATGGGATTTGGTGCATGTTAAAGCAGCAAAGATCCTGCAGTGTGGCCTCTGGATGATCGCAGAACAAGTGAGCAAATGTAGATAATCACACAGCGAGAGTCATGGCAAAGGAAAGGCCAACGGGGCCTCAAGCTGGGAGAATCAGAATAGGCTCTAGATACAGGAAATACAGGATTGCTGGCTGAAAAAAACGAAACTCCACCTGGACTGGGAGGATTGCAGGCATCAGGCTTTGTCTTGTCCAGCTCTGACTCAAATAGATTAGCAAAAAGAAGCTGGAGCACGGCTGGAGTCAGAGCTCCCTTGTCTGTACAGCTTTATAGACATGTTTCTTGCTGTATAATGCAATAGTTTTGGGGTCAGATTCTTTTTGTTTGTATGAGTTTGTTGTTGATGTTTTTTAACTGCAGCTACTATGTATTTCCATGTAAAGGACAGCACTATACTCTGCAGTAAGAAAGGTGGGTTCATTGGCCACAGTTTGCTAAAAAGGCTGTACTTAAGACAGTCTGAATTAGTTTCTTGCTGGGGAAGGTGAGCTGGGGTAACCCAGACAACTTAAAACATTTTAAATGTTTTAGATTGTGGTGAAGATGTAGGGTTTTTCATGCTTTACAAGCCCTGAGAGAATTAGATGTCATAACCATCTACATGGGAATAATAATGGATAGACTGAATATGACAATTCACATTTGCCAATGGAGTAAAAGCATCTCTTTCAAAAGGGGTTGGGAATCTTTGTAGCTGGAGTTGGTTGGTCTCTTTATGTATCACTGATTTGTCTATCACAAACCATTGTGAACAATTTGCCTTTGGGTGTTTGTGCCTGGAACCTGATGGTTGTTTGTGTAGGATCTGTGTTGGAGGTGCTGACTTGTTGCTCTTCATATACATATACTGTGTACATGGAGTTACTTCAGAAGGGGCCTCAGGAAATCACATTTGAAATGGATGTGTTATTCCTAAACTTATCCCGCTTAACTCTGGGGAGAAGGTGGTGCACAGCCCAGGAACAATAGAGACAATTCCATTAACTGCACTGGCTTCGTGGGAGACAGAGTGAACCTCTGAGTCTGTTTCCAAGGGGTCATGCAGATCCTCATTTCGTTTTTATCTGCAAAGCAAAGGCCAGCTGATGAGGAGCACAGCTTGGAGAAATCCTGCAGGACTGCTGCACAAGGCCCAGCAGTTCCCTGGGACAACTGCTTTCCATCCCAGTTTCCCTGTGCAGATGGTGCCTGTGCAGGGTGGCACTCTGCCCTGTCTCACACCATATCAGACCTAGGAGCAGCTCTGTGCTGGAGGGATGTCCCTGCTCTCCTGGCCCTCCTGCTGCTGGACACTGTTCCTGGAGCCCTCCCCTCCTGCAGCTCACACAGAATGTCCCCAGACACCAAATCTTGCTCCTTCCTTCCCTCCTGCCACTGCTGAGCCAACAGGCTGGTGTGCTAATCTGCTGTGCAGATGTCTGCCTTGCCTGAGAAGGGCTTTTCACCCTCAGCAGTTCAGAAATGTATTTGTAATAAGATATGTGACAAACTGTTATAACCTGACATTTCTTCACAATCGTAGAAAAATACCAATACCGTGCGTTCAGAAATGAAAAAAAGTAAGTTGTCTGTGGTCCAGTAACTTTCCAGACTACTCAGTGGTATGAAATTACCAGCACAAAATGCTTCCTTATATAAAACAGTAGGAACTTCTCTGTTATAAGTATATTTACAATGTGTATCTCCTGGGTAGTTGTTAAATGCATGAACATTACTCTGGCATTTCCTCTTTAAACATTGTCATTTTATTGCTTTATCTATCCAGAGGAGAGCAGAAATTATCCTTTAATTACTATGAATGTAATAGCATTGGTTATACAGCATTTTAGCCCCCACACAGCAGGACTGAGCTTAGTCCTATCACACATCATTGATTCATCTTTTCACCCTGGAGTGCTGAGTCTTTCCTAAGTCTTTACTAAAAGCAGGTAAAGGACTGTAAGTCGATGCTCAGACTGCCTTAGTCAAAAAGAATCAAAATGTGACTACAGGGAGGTGTGGGCAAGGTGGGTTGTGCTGCTACTCTGCTATGCTGGTTCTGAGAAGGAAGAGGAAAGCACGGGAATAAAAAAGCCTGTCGTTATCAAAACATAACACAGTAACACAGAGAGGTGGAGTAATTTATCTTTAAGTAACAGGCTGACCTATTCAGAACTGTAATTTTAAATGTAAGACTAACCTTTGAAAATAGATCAAGTGATATGAATTATTAAGGGACAGACATTTGTCAGATAGATGGTCTCTATTAGTAATTTTATGCATGAATGGTTATCTTCAAAGGTAGTGTTGCTGTCTGCTGAGAAAGAGAGTGCAAGAGAAGGTTACCTTAAACTGATGTGTGAGACTGACTTTTAATCAGTGTTTTTCTAATTCAGTTAAAAAAAAAAAAAAAAAAAAAACCGAACCTGAAGCAGGGTTTTGTCCTTCTACCCAGACTGTGAAACTCTGGAATTTCTTTGCTAGTAAAAGAAACTCCTGGTAATGTTCCCAAACTATTTCCCAGTAGCTTTTAGGATCAAACAGGTTGGCATGTACCCCATTCGAGGATGGCTGGTGCCACTGGGATGTCCCAAACCCAGGGCAGAGGAGAGCTGGTGGCCAGGGGAGCAGAGCCTGCCCTGTGCCACTGCTCCTTCCGAGGGCTGGCTTTGAACCCTGCCTGCAGAGGAAACCTGCAGCTCCTTCCTGTCTCTTCCCTGCCAGTAATCAAAAGGAATGTTTGATGATGGATTAGTGCCTGTTACTTTGATGATGTTTGGTCCGTATTTGGGACTTGGAAGGGGAGAAGGAAAAGGGAGAGGTGAAGCTATTTGTGCAAGATACTCTTGTACCGTCTGATCACTCTTGCTTTTGTTTTTGCTTTCCCAAATTTCACTTTTAATGAGCTTTCTTCTGCTTTATTTGCTTGTTTATTTTATATGCAAACTACTTCCATGTCCTTGTGAACTTGTGATCCAAGTACTGCAGAGCACTTAATGTAAAACTAAATTTGATTTCTTTTGAGAAGCTGTTGGAGGGAGACTGTGGCCATAAACTTCCTTTTCCCCATCCTCCATTCTTTGCACATCTTTGACATGGAAAAATGAGATAGCAAACCTAAATTTAAGCTATGCCCTCCTAGCTTGTTTGCTCCTGCAAACAAACACAACTTCTTTTTTTTTTTACTAATTTTTCTTCCATCTGAAGTTTTGTAAGTCTTGTCTTCCAGTCACAGGTGCTGCTATTGCTCGATTTTGAATGGGATGTTGATGGGGGGAATTACAGCTTTTCCTCCATCCTGCAGTCACTCTGCAGCCTGAAACACTTCAGGAGAAGTTGTGTGCACACTGGAGCGTGTCCCTGTCAAATGGAACTTTTACTCATGATGATTTTCCACAGGGGCTCAACCATTGTCTTGCCTCTACAGCATAACATAAGGTGTTTGATTTCTTCTGACATCTTTATTCACTCAAAAGTGGAACTGGGGCTAATCTACAATGTTTGGTGTCTGCAATTCTCCTAGAGCTGAATTAAGGCCCCAAGACTGAGATTTCTAAGGGTATTGGAATTTATGACCCTCTCGATGATATCTAAGAAGAGATTTATTTTCTGAATCCTATTTTATTCAACTCCACTTGAGCAATTGACAGGGAAAAATTGAAATATAAACAATTACCCTGGTGTGCGTAATCTCACTGACTTCTCTCTTTTCCTCTTTTATCTTCGTCTAACTCATTGCTGTGCCAGGATGAATGGTTTATGGTTAAAGCACTGCAGTGGGATGCAAATGATGCAAGCTTAAATTTCCAGATATGTCAAAGGCTTCCTCTATGACTACAATTGATATTTCTGTGATCTCTGCATGTACTGTTAGGTACAAAAGGTATCTAAAAATACGACCTCCTCTCACATTCTTTTTGTCTGTTTAGGCATTCAAAACCAAGCTCTGGGTGTTTGAACCCCCCCTCACTTTGTTTCTTTGAACAAGATGCCTCCTGTTTGTGTTGAAGTGATACAGGTTAACACTTTGAACAAGGGGGAAAAAAAAAACAAGAAAAAAAAAAAAAAGAAAAAGATAAGCATTTGGTGTACTAATTTCAGGAGCAACTGTTTCCAGCAGCCTGGAACCTTTCTGCAGTGTATTGATGTTTCAATTTGTACAGAGTAGCAGCTGCCCTTAATGATAAAGAAAAGCAAGTGCTCTGCTCTGTGAGGATTTGACATGGCAGCAGCAGTCTTGTGGAATGGGACATGACAACCTGAAGTAATGATATGTAGATACGATGCCACAGACGTGTCACGAAATAACACAAATTACTAAAAATTATGGAAAGAGAAAACATCTTCAGAGCAAAAATATTGAGACAAAAAATTGTCACTTATCATGTCTGAGGGGAATATGGCAGTTTGTGATTCCTGCTAGAAACAGTTTAGTCTAAATGGTCCTTTATAATTGGAAGTTTGCAAATCAACACAGTCATTAGTAGACCTCAGCTTGTCATAAACAAAAGAAAGATGATTTTCCAGCATCTGCAATGCTTTTTAATCTCTTTGTGACTATGGACATGTGTGACCATGCTCAGGAGGCCATGAAGGCTCTGCAGATATTAATGAGCAGTGATATCAAGGTGGGTACAACTGTAGAACAAAATGGTGCTGCAGGTTCAGGCCTCACTCCACACAGTTCAGAGGATTTATTTCAGGTAGCTGTAGCATGACTGGTTTGCTGGAGGGCAGTAGATGAGCTCCTGCACTGTATCTTCCAGTCTCATTTTAACCCAAGATAAAATGAGGTGTTCCAACACAGGCTGTGATGGGAACCAAAGCCCAGGAAAAGCAGATAACCATGAGAGTGTTTTGAAAAGCACACCCTGCTCCACAGTAAAGCACTGACACATGTCCAGAGACATCTGGGCTCTCTGAGCGCTTCCAAAAGATGAACCAAATTGTTTATTCAAACAATCAGATTAATCCTGCTGGAGGTAAGAGAATTATCATTGTGCTGATTAGAATTGGATCAGTGGCTGATCCTTTTATCCAGGAGCTACCTTCATCCGATGGGGCTTTGCTGGTTCAAAGAAAACAGGAATTGTTCTGAATCATCTCTGATGATGGGTAATGGAAAAGCCAAAGCCTGACCTCTTTGCATCATTTCCATTACAAATAGCATCAGTGTGATTCCTTAGATACTGAGCTGGACAGAATTATACCAATGTCTATTTTGAATTTCCTCCTTCCCTTCCTGCACTCTTCAGCCTCCACTTTCTGTGAGAGGAGAGACTGTGCTTCATTCTTCTGTGAAGGCTTCTGCTGAACAAAAGCAGCTGACTCTGAGAGTCATCCTCTGACATCAAACCCTTAGACCTCTCAAAGCATCACTCAGGGTTTTAGATGTGACTTTCCTATTGAAATTAATTGGAGCTGTGCAGCTGCACCAAAGCTTTCAGGATGCACACCCTGAAATATTCATGTTGCCTTTCTCATTTTTCTTTCTCTCAGCCACGTTTGTTAAGGTTTAAAGGAAGTGACTTCCACTTGTTGTAGGTGCAAATTTGTGCTTGCATAGTCTGTGAAGACATTAGCATTTAAACACTGAGCACCCTTGATTTGTATGCACCAGTCACTTGGTAGACAGCTGAAGTGGTTGTATTTATGCTGTCAGTTAATTCTGGCTGCTGAGATGGATTCCAGATTTTGAAAGTCAGGTCCTTAACAGATCTCTACTCTGATGATTCTGATTCTGGCCTTTTCACATTCCCCCTGTCCAGGCAGAAGGTTCCAGTTACTGGTTGGTTTCCTCTCAGGTTTGCAGGACCCCAAGGTGATCCAAGGTTGCTTTCCTTCCAGAAGGAGAACATGACACAAGACAGAAGTAGGGTGCTAAAATATGGAGAAATTCCCTCAGTTTGTGTAGCACCCTTGAATAGAAGGTCTGGGGGCAAGGCTTGTCTTTCTGAGATGGATTTGTTCAGTGTCTGAGAACGACAGAATATCCTGAGTGGGAAGGGACCCACATGGATCATTGAGCCCAACTCCTGACCCTGCACAGACACCCCAGCAATCCCACCCTGTTCCTGGGAGCATTATCCAAATGCTCCTGGAGCTCTGGCAGCCTTGGGGCTGTGACCATTTCTTGAGGAGCTTGGGCAGTGCCTGACCACCCTCTTTTCCTAGAGGGTGTGTGAATTCTAGGCATAAGGACACTACAATGTAATAAGGATGATTTATCTTGATGTAGATGATATCACTAATTTTAAAGCCACAGATGTAGTGGGTATTTATCCCAGAGGAAACTCATCTTCAGAAATTATTTAAGAAATAATTGTGCTTCCTTCTTTTCACTTAAATATAGACCATTCAAAATTGGCCATAATTTTATTTCCAGTCTTACCCATCTCTGAAGATGGCTTACCATGGAAGAGTTCCTAATTGGTTGACTGCAAAGCAAGTCTGCTAAAAATGCTTGTCTGCTAAAAGAAGTGGGATTGTTTCTGTTTATAGGGAAAAGTCCAGGGGGAAATAGCAGGAGTGCAGCTTTTCAGTCTCTGTACTCACACACTTGATTCAGTATTGCACTCATACACTTAATTCACAATTGCAGCCTTGATTCAGTAACCTGTTGTTGCCTCGACCTGCCCATTGGTAAAATGGGTACAGGGGTAAAAATAAAAATAATCAAGGGCAAAAGCTGACTTTTTCATGGCATTCACCTATTTTTCAGAGTTGCTGATATTCCAAGCATTCGAGGCTCCTGTGCCTCATAATTTCCTGCTTGTTGCTGTGCTGATGAACTGACCACATGCGTGGCCCTAATCTATTGCAAACACAGACTGAAATGCATTATCTTGAAATGCCATGAAGGCAGGCTGGCTGATAAGCAGAAAATCACAGAGATTTGATCACTCATTTGTTTGTAATTGCAGATCCACACTCATAATTAATGTTTCTGGGCTGATTTGAGGCAAGCAGAAGCCAAGGGTATTAGGAGAACTTGTTGTACTTGGGTTTGTCGTTGTCAGGTCTTGTAGAATCTCTTGCATGAACAGACTTTGGAAATACTGCCTTATCCTCTAGCCTGGGAAAGATTTGCCTCATCAGCAAGGTGCTGCTGTTTTAGCTGCCTCCCTCTTTCTAATTGAATTTGGAATATAACAGAATCATTGCTAGCAGCACTGCAAACCTTCCCAATTTGCTCTGGATAATTTTCTCTCGCTGCTGCAGGGTTTTTCTGCATCGTGTTGGGAATACCCAGGGAAAAATGCAAATAGTGACATTGAATTGCTCATCCAATTGCAACAGCTGACAAGATCTGAGAACATTCTCCGTGTCTATCTCCGGCTGCTTCTGATTTCACTTGTTGCCATGTGTTTAGATTGGCAATTGTTTTGTATAGCTAAACCTGTAGTGTTAATATCCTGCTTTGATAATAGTACTCTTCAGGAATATTAATGAGTGCCTTTTGTAAGTGGTATCTTTAAAACCTTCCACTGCTGGTATGTTTTTTTATTTTTTTTTTTTAATGGTGAAAGAGCACTGCTGAAGGCCCTTTGGGTAAATAGCGTTTAAAGCAGTCCATGCATTTTAATTAGCAAAGAAATACATAGATAAGGATGAAAGATTTGTTTTCCTCAGGCAAACCATAAGAACATCAGGCCCACAGGTATCTTGGTTTAACTCCTGAGAGATTACATTTATATCTCTTCATCTTAATCTTAAAAATGCCATTCTGATACAAGCAGTACAAATTAAGGCAAGATAAAGGTGCCTTCTCTGCTGGAGGTTTAAGGTCCTTTATTCTGAATGTTGTTAAGGTGTCCTATTCTGGAGGGGTAAAGAAAAGCACAACTAGATCACAAAAACTGCAACATAATCTGTGTATGAAACTGCATTTCTGTGTGCACATGGAATTTCAGTTAATGACTGGTCATAGAAGTGGGTAAGCTGTGTTTTCTGGTTGTGAAGCAGTGGAATCATGATGTGTATTTTCATGTTTTAATTATTAAAGACCAATTTTCGCTGCTAGTAGGCTTCTGGTAGAAGATGTGTGCCTGGTACTCAACTTTGCTGTGCAGCCACAGGCTGGTCATTTAGCACCCTGAGCTGGGTTTTGTTTCCAAACTTGAGGTGTTTAACCTCTTTTGGGTACACAGCATTTTTATGATCCCTTCTGTGGTGCCCAGGGAGGGGATGTTTTGAAGGGAGGATTTTTTTCAGAGCCTCCATCAGCCTGGTCACTCTAAACAAGGGTTGCTGCTTGTTTCTCAGGGAGAGGAACTTAAACACTGAAAGAAGAGGAGGCCATCCCTAGAGAAGACATTTTGCTGTGAATTTGGCTGCTGCAGCACTCCCACTCCCTCAAGGCTGTGGAATTGCTGTGTTTAGAGGTCAGCCAGGGGTGCTGCTGCTGGAGAATGTCAGGAGGACAAGGATGATGCTGCCCACGCAGAGTTCCTCCTAGGGCTGCAGCTCATTTCCACCTATTCTCTGGTTTTCTAATGAGGGCGTCAGCTCAGCAGCAAGGAAACCTTCGTGGAATGGCTGATAGCAAGTGGAACACAAACTGCTCAGGGGCACCCAGGGCCTCCTGATCCCAGGGAGAAGGCTGAGCCACAGCTGCTGCTGCTTCCTCTTTCCTCTCTCTTTCAGAAGCAGCTGGACTCGCTCTTGTCAAACCACAGTGAATGGCTGAAAGATAATGGGGATTTTCTAAATGCCTGCCTAGAGACCACTGTCAGCTCAGCCCAGATAAAGATAGCCATTAGGCTGGAGATAAAGGAACCTCTTCATTGTGCAGGAGCTGCTCTTAGAAGGTGTCTGGTCCTGAGCTGTGACAGACAGTGCATGGACCCAGCACTGCCTATGGTGTTTTGCTTCAGGAGAAGACTAAATATTCCACAGACTTCACTGAGATCCTCTGAGACCAGAAAAACTTTCTGTAGAGTTGTTGTGTGTTATTCAACAAAGCAAAACCTTTCTGAAAGGCGACATCGCCAAGTGTGTGCACGATTGATTTGATTTCCAGGCCTAAGACAGATTCTTTAGTATTCCTGAGCCCAAGACCCAAATGGGAAAGGGATGGAGTCTGCTCCAAGGTTAAGCACTGATCTAGGTAGTCTCTGGGCTGCTCTAATCAATCTCTCTCCTGATTTGGGATATTCAGAGCAAGAAGAGCAGGCTGGCAGCCAAAACCATCAGGTCTGTGCTGGCTGAGGATGCCACAGGCAGGTGGGGTCTGCAGCTCTGGCTCTCAGAGCCCTTGCTGTGCTGATGCCATCCAAACGTGGAAGCTGAGAGCTGGGAAGGGTCAGCCTTTAAATGAAATGCTCTGCAAAATGTGTGCCAGGACCATAACCAGCATCATGCATGACTACGGCACATGGAGGGGTAGATTTGTTGTCAAGAGTACAAGGTGGAAGAGCCTTCCACTTCCTCAGCAGGAGCCTTTTCTGCAGAAACCACTTAATGGCCATTTTTTGTGGTGTTTTGAGAAATAAGTCAGTGCTGTCTCCAACCTAATTACCAGTGTAAAAGACAATTTATCACTTACCGAAGGGTTGATTGCTTTTTCAGCCTTCAATGGCCTCTTGGTTGGTCGGTGGAATTGTGTACAAGATTGGCATTTTTTAAGGGGAAGTATAAAGAAAAAAGAAAGAAAAGAAAGAAAGCAAGGACCCAAAACCTCAACTTCCAATTCTGTGCTTTACTGTCTGTATGATGGTTCTAATTTTATTTTTTTTTTTAGTGTAAGCTCATGGTATTTTGCATTTAGAAATATGAAAAAAATAAAGCCTCATTTAAGAATTCCATCTCTGGATTCATATTTTTAAACAATGTTGCCCCTGAGAATGAAGATGCAGTTTCCCATAGCCTAAAATGCAAGAGTCAGCAGGAGAAATAGCTCACTTGAAAAAATCCAAGGCATAATTACTAATTAATGTACAAGAAAAAGATTTGGTGTGCAAAAAGCTCTGTCTTTTTCTCATAGTTATCATTGATTTCTTCTGGACTTTAGATGTAACCCTGAACAAGCCATTTATGTTATATTTTTGCAGATCAAATAATCAGAAGGAAGCAGGTCATATGTTTTGATACATACCACATAAAAAGGAAATGTTCAGACTGGTAGAGCCATACCCAAATTTGATTATAGGGAATTAAGTTTCTTCAAAGCAAATGGCTTTCTTGTACTTCTCATGCAATTAGCAAGTTGATTATATTAACTTGCCTGACAGACGATATTACTGATCTTATCATCTTTCACTTGTGTACACAGGGCTTTATTAATTTCTTGTTTGCTTATGAACCTCTTTGTCAACAATAAATTTGGTGGGTAAATGTGGAACATACGTGTCGGGGTAAACTGTTGTTTGCTTTGCTTATCAGCAAATAACAAACTTTTGGCAAATAAATAAGAGCAACAAGGGAGCAGGTGGGTCTTAGGGGGTTCTTTTGTGCTCTTGGTACTTGGTCATGTTGCTAAGTTATAGTAGCTTCTGGCTTTTACTTTAGAGAGCAGAAGTTATTTTAAAATGTATAACAAGCACAGTACCAGGGACTCCCAAAACTGCTCTGGAAGTGGCTGGAATACAGGAAGGGTTGTGAATGCTCACCAAAGACCTGGAAATCCCTTGTCTCACACAAAACCTGTTCTTACCATCACATTTCACTTAGAGGTGTGCATGTTATTTAATTTTTTATAACAGGCCTTAAGAGCAGCGAGCAGCAATGGTGAACTGCTGGATTGGATGGCACCTGTCTGTCACTCCCAGGGTGTAGGATGAGTGCGGCCCAAAGGGATTGGAAAAAAAAACAGGGACAGCGACTTTTTGCACAGCCAGACAGTGGTAGGACAAGGGGGAACAGTTTTACACTAAAAGAGGGAATATTTAGATCAGATGTTAGGAAGAAATTCTTGGCTGTGAGGGTTCAGAGGCCCTGGCACATGTTGTCCAGAGAGGCTGTGGCTGCCCCAGTCCTGGAAGTGTCCAAGTCCATATTGGATGGGGCTTGGAGCAACCTGGTGTGGACAGTGACATCCCTATCCTTGGAAAGGAGATGGAATTAGATGATCTATAAGGTCCTTTCCAACTCAAACCCCTCTACGATTTTTTGAAAATGTAGGAATGATCATGACTAGAAGTAAAAATTTTCAGATTAACCTCCATGAAGAGAACATTCCCAGAACAGACTGCATTTCCTTACTGAAAACTTAGTTCTTAGCATTGCTAGTAAAAGTTTTTATTCCTCCTATTGCAACAGGTATTTCATTATTACTGCCATGAAGAGAACAAGCAGTAACACCTCCCTCCCTAAGCAGGAATTCTGTATACACGATGAAGTTGCCTGGCATGGTCCTCACTAATCCCTCTCAGACACCAAAAGAGAGGCTGAGTGGTGTTACTGAGACTTCAGCTGCTCTGTGACATTATAAAGGTTGAAGCTCTGAACTGCAAAATGGAATCGACTTTCAGGCTGAATTTGGAATATACAGCCAGGTTTTTTTATTGATATTTCAGTTTGTGAGGGGAAAACATGGTTTTCCTGCTGGTCAGGAGTTGCACTCCACCATCTGTTGCTGGGCAATGTGAGCCCTTTGGAAGGGCTGGAGTTCAGCTCCACTTGGCTTCAGGTTTAACCCCTCTCTGGTGGGGGAGAGGAGTCCAGAGGGGTCAGATGGTGGGAGCATATGACTCAAAGCTGTTGGGGGACATTGAGGCCGGCCTGAGTCCAGGGAGATGAGCACAGGGGTAGATTAATGCAGAAAATGGCAAATGTGTTTTGGCAGCAAATTCTCTGTCCAAATGCCATGAGATCATGCGGGGCAGTGGGAGGGTAAGGGTGGCTTTGGAGCAGAGGATTGAAACCCAAAGAGAGATGTGTGAAACCAGTGAGTCTACAGGAAAAAATAGAATTTCTGGCCTTTAGTTAAGCTTCTGATTTATATAATTTAACAGTTTCCAGGTGGGGAAATAAACCCAAAGTACTCTATTCAATGTACTACTTGCCAGAACTGGGCAGTTTGGGTAGATCTCAATGCAGCAGGAGATGACTTGATAGTGTGTGCTCTAATCTGATTTCTTTTACATGGAGATATTTTTCCATCCAGTCTTTCCTTTCACTCCTGAAATGGGTTCTGGACCCCCTGTATGGTGTTTTTTTAAGAGTTCATAGAGATGTCTCAGTTCTGCTTCTGTTGAAGTTCACAGGTGTCCTATTCCTGGTTTGCCCATGCCAGGGAAATGCTCTTCTCTGCTTGTGGAGAAGTTGATAAAAGGCTGAAGGTTTTTGGTTTTTTCTGGATACCTTTGTTTTCTCACAGACTGAATTGTCTAAATTATAGATTCTTATCTGTAAGTGAAGAAAGCCTGTGAACATCACAGACCTGGCAGGGAGAAGCAGCAAACCCCAGGACATTTGTCTAAGGGTAAAACCAGAACAACTGCAAAGATGACACTCCTGCTGAGCATCTCTGTGGCCAATGGTTACAGGTCTGGGCTGACTGGCACAGGGACTACCTGAGGCACTTCTGCCTCCAGGATCCAGCTGGGGTGTCTGATTCATCCCTTCAGGCTGAGCCAGAACCATCCAGCTCTGAAAAAAATGGATTTCAAGGGGATTTCACTTGTCTTGACATGGAACTCTGCAGGACAGCAGAAATCATCACAGCTGTGCCCACACTTCCCAGAGGAGGCTGTGCTGGGTTTCAAGCCTCCCCTGGCATCTGAGCTGACATGGCTTTGGAGATGTCCTTTCTTAGAACAGATGAAGTCAATGGGAGGTCTGCAGAAACGAGCTTTTGAAAGAGTCAGTGAATGCAAGGGGGAAGAGGAAACTTTCCATATTTAATTTTCCATCTTAACCTGCCTTTCTGGAGTCTAAGATTATTACATCTGTGCTCAAATTTATAGGTAAGGTTCTAAAATGCAGGCAGAGGGTCTGGTCAGGTCTCAGTTCTTCTCTGCTCATCTCTGGGGAATAAAAACAAAAATGAGAGCAGCAGATCACAGCAGACCAGCCTTGGGTGAACTTTGCGGAGACTCAGCAGCCAGAGCCAAGTCTGCCTTTATTTTTTCCTTTTTCTTATTCTTCTTTCTCTTCTTTTTTTTTTCTTTAGAGCAGAGAGGAATTCTTAATCCTTACCCCTCCTGCAGGACTGCTCATGGAGGTTTGTTAAACATGAGCCACAGCTCTGTATTCTCAGTGATTCAAGAGCAGACCCAGCTTGGAGCTCCTGCCATCTGTCACTTGTCACCAGCACTGTCCCTCCAGGCAGAGCTGTGGTGGGACAGTGCTGCAGCAGCCAGTTGTGGGGCTGTGAGTGGAGAAGCAATGCAGAAGGGTGATTATTCACTGCTTTTCACAGTAAGGGAGCTGGGGAGCATCTGAATCTCACAGCAGGTTAAAAACTCAGAAGAAGCATTATTTCCACATCGTGCATAACTGAACGGTGGAGTTTGTTACCATGTGATTTTGGTGGGGATAAAAGGTTTGGATGGCTCCCAAAAGCCATTAGGAAGCATTATGGAAGGGAAATGCAGTGTCTGGTAATCACAGCAATGCAGAAAAGGCTGAGGCTGGTAACTCCTCCCAACTCCTCTTCATGGAATGGTCAATTCAGACCTTTCCTCCAAGATTCTGCCATGGCTGACAGGTGCTGTGTTAGAACTCAAGAGCACAAAAACCAGTGTGACAGTTTCCATGCTTCTTATGCTGGTTTTAAAGCCAGAAGCTTTGTGGGTTGAGAAGATTTTGGACTCCTTTTGATATTCAATCTTACTTCAAAAAATGACCAAAAAGAATGATGAGAGAAGGGACAGTATATGCATGAAGGATTTATTATCATCATTTGCCATGGAACAGTGTGGCTAACCATTTAGTTCAGCACTCAGTTTATAAAATAACATCTGTGTGACCATGGAATCTGTGCATTGAGGGATTTTGTAACTGAAGTAGTCACACATGGTGATGAGAACAGCCACAAAGGCATTGCAGCCTGCTGGTGACTGGCCATCAAGAAGATGGGGAGCTGGCCTTGCTTATCCTGCCAGCTCAAAGCCTCTGCCAGCCTGGATCTCAGGCTTCTTCAAGCAGCAGCAGCTTCTAGAGAGGCTTGTCTTGTGAGACATCCAAGGTAAAACACAATAGCCTCAGCCTAATGAAAGAGCTTCAAATAAACACCTTTATCTTTGTGGTGAGATGAGCAAGAGCACGGGTGCAGTCACTGCAGGTCAGCAAGGTGTGAGAATTCATTGCACTGCAGCAGTTTGGTCCTGCTTGTGAGCCCTTGAGCTGCCCAACCTGTGAGCCCTTGAGCAGTTTACTGAAGGGATTTCATTCACTGCTGAGCTCAAACCTCCTCTTTGTCTTTCAGTGAGCAGTTCCACTGCTCTTCTCTCCCTTTACCTGCAATTCCTGCGACATTTGTCTGAAACACACCTCAAATCCCAGCATCAGGGTATAGAAACTAGTTGATGTTGTTGTTCTTCACCTTTTTTGGAACCTCATGAGGAACAGCCCTGGAGCTCTTTCCTCTGCAGAACCCTGACCCATTTATATCCACGACAGATGCCTGATAGGTGCCCACATTCAGGTTTCCCACCTTGGGAAGGAGCAAAGTTCTGTGCTCATTCAGCCCTATGGAGGGTTAATTATTGTTTTGCTTAAAAAAGCATTCAGCTGCCCTTAGGTATAGGAATTTATTTAAGCCTTATCTGCATAATTATCATGTTTATTGCTCAACACAGCTGGATGGATATGAAGCGTATGCAGTTTTTGATACACACTTTATGTCAGAACCATTATAAGGGAAAATGATCATTCTCTTATAGCCCCAGCAAAGAGGCTGGCAGTAATAGTTAGTTTTCTGACTTTAAAAAAAACAAATCCTAGGACCAAATTTATTGGGCCTATTTACATATTTTTGGTGCTAAAGCTCTTCCTCCTTTTATGGATATACGTGCTGTGGTGATGAACAGCCTGGGTTTTGAAGGGTGATTGGTGACCTGAGATGTTTTTGCTTAATAGACTCAAATTGCAGAGAAGAAGGAACTGCATCACATAAAAGTCATTCACCTCTTTCAGAGACTCCTGTCAAGCACCCAAAATCACTTTCTTCAAAAATCTTACCCAGTTGTGACGTTGTCATTATTGGAGATATTAACATAGGAACTTTGGAGTAGCCAGAATAATGTAGAGAGCGTTTTGATACATGATTTTTAAAAAAATTAATCTTGTAAGATGACTGTTGTGCTATTGGAAGCCATAGTATTTTGCATTTTTTATAGATAAACTATCATGAGACATTGGTGGGTATTCCTGTAATTGTAACAGGGTGCAAGCATTTTAACAGCCCAATGTTGACCCATTCATTATAGAGTATTTCTTAATTCAAATTCAGGTTATTGCATGAGGCAGCGCATTGCAGTCTGAGGGTTTCTTGGTGCAGCCTGCAGTTTACAGAAGCTTGGCAAATACCTGCATCACACAACCCTGGGGCAGCACCTGCCTTCTACACTGCTCTGACTGCCAGCAACCCAAAATAACACAGAAAATAAATATGAGAGGCACACAAGTGCAAGCTAGGGCAGGAGAGGGATCTCTGTTGTACATTTTAACCATGAAACCCCTTTTTCTTTTTTCAGTGAAGGGTTGTGGGGTGCTGTACTGGAAAACATCTAGCATCCTTTGGACAAAGCTAATATTATCATAGAGCAGTTTGGGTTGGAAGGGACCTTAAAAATAATTTAATTGCAGCTCCCTGCCTTGGTTAGGGACACCTTCCACTAGACCAGGTTGCTCATAACCTCATCCAGCCTGACCCTGAGCATTTTCAGTGATAAGGCATCGCCAACTTTCCTGGGCAACCTGTGCCAGGACCTCACCATCCTCACAGTAACAAATTTCCTCCTCATATCAACCTGCCCTCTCTCAGTTTGAACCATTTCCCCTCGTTCTATCCCTATGTTTCTTTGTAAAAAATTCCTCTTCAGCACTCCTGGAGCCCCTGGAAGTGGCCCTGAGGTCTCTCTGGAGCCTTCTCTTCTCCAGGTGAACACCCCCAGCTCTCCCAGCCAGGAGCAGGGGGCTCCAGCTCTCAGAGCATCTTCTTGGTTTCCTTAGGTCTTGTTCCAGCAGGTCCAGTTGAGTTTCTTATCAACCAACACCCCCAAGTCCTCCTCAGAGCTGCTCAGAATTCATTCTCTGCCCAGGTTGTATTTGTGCTTGGAATTGCCCCAGCCTCGATGCAGGACCTTGCCAGGCTGCAGCTGATGCCAGACATCCATAAGCTGTTTTTAACAGATCAAGGAAGAGGCACAGCTGATGTTAGTTATTTAAAATTTTATTTGCCTCTAATTTGTTCTCATAAAAGCACTCTAGTCCATTTGGCTTTTGTATTAAGACAGATCACCAGGTAACATCTGATCACAGCAACTGGATTATGAAATGAGAATACAAAAGACCTAAAAAAAATAGCATTTCAGCTACTATCACCTTCATCAGTGATGTGAGAACTATTTAATTGAAAGCCCAGATTGTGTGTGGTAGGTACCAGTCAGTCTGTTGTCATTAGCTGGAGTACTTCTATCTTCTGTTTGTTTGTTAGTTATACAAATGAACCTTTTAGTTGTGGCTGGCAAGAAGATGAACATGGTGAAGTGACAGGATGGAACTTTTGCATAAAAGCCAAATTAGTTGGAAGGGAGGGAGGCAAACACCCATCAGTTACAAGTTCTCTCCTTCGCTCCGCTGATCTCCCCATGTTCCATAGATGATAAATTACCTTTCACTTCCTTTCATTGGGCAGCATCTCTTCCCATCTTTTTGCCCCTGCTCCTCACTTACCCAACTACCTTCTCTTTTGGTCTAATCAATATCTCTAGTCAGACAAATTGCTTCTGACTTGCTTACTCTGTAGAAGAGTGTGTGTGTAACTTCCAACTGTATGAGCTGTCTTAAAAGTTATGTTACCCATTCCTACAAACATTACCTGGCTCTCAGTTACTGTGTTGTTCACATAAAATTGGGGATGCCATTATGGCCTGATGATCACAGTACAAAATACTGATCAGACTAAAAGGCTGCTCAGCAGGAGGTACCTCCTCATACTCATAAATGCTTATAAATCCCTTTGGCAGTCAGAAGATTTCCTGGGCCATAGCACAAAAATTTATTTGCTCTTTATTCGCCAGATTGTGACATTTGGGTGAAGAATGTAGAAAGCATTTGACTACCATTTTCTCTTCTTTTCCAATGCAAAGCCATTACAGAACTGAGCAGTTGTTTGGTTTTCTTCCCCATTTCTGGTCTGCAGTTCTGCAGATCAGCACAAAGTGTGAACAATTTGTTGGATGGGCCAGGGGACCAGTGTCAAAATCAGGAGTCTGAGCCTTGGTGGTGAACTTGGGACTGCAGCTGAAGGATACAGAGCACATCAGCCTTGAGGGGCACCACAGATCCTCTGCAAAAGGGACACATGAGAGTTCTTGCTTGTATGTTTGGCATTAAGTCTTAAAAATGTTTGCAAATGCACAACTAAGCTTTGTCATTCAAACATTTTTCTCAATTTTTTTTTTTCAGGAATGTTTTTAAATGTTTCATGCCCAGCTTTTACTGGACATTTGCTTGCTGTTATTCTGATCCCAAAGTCTTGGGATGAGGAGTTGCTGAAATGTTTTCATTACTGTTAGGAGGCTGGCCATGGTATGAAGGGTACTGGGAGAGACTCCACTGAGCATTTAACAGAACCATTTTCCCAACTTGCCTTGTTAAATTACCATCACAGACAGCACTTTCGAGGCGTTTATTAGCTTAGAGGGGTCTCCAGTTTATTAAAACATCTTCCTTTCTCCTCTCTGGCTACACTTCAGCATGTTTCCTCACCGTGGGATAAACAAACCTTTCCACAGGTGATCAGTACAACATATGGCCTCGAATTAGGAAGCAGCAAGACCTGGCCATTTCCCTTCTTGAGCAGTGCCTTGCTCCAAATGAGGTGTCATTGGAGTGAGAGCAGCCCCGTGGAGAGGCAGAGGAGCTGCTCCTTGGATTGCTTCAGTTTAATTTCCTGTTGTGTCCTTTGCTGCAGGGAGAAATCGGTGTTGTCCTGAGAGCTCAGCCTGTGGCTGAGGCTGTGTTATAAACCTTGCTGGTCGAGTTGAATGCCCTAGAGGGGAGATCACATGGAAATGCCTCTTTTGAACCTCTGGGCATTGACGCTGGAGCCTGGGATGTGAGAAGTTGCTGGGTAAAAGCAGTGTTTGGTTTGCCCAGAGCAAAAAAAAGAAATATGAAAGATGGGAAGAGGGAAGACCATGAAAGTTTCCCATAAGAAATGCAGAGCCTGGTTCCTTGGGAGCTATTGAAGGATAAACTACTGAGGCATTTAAGGCATGCTCCTCTACCATCTACATTCCCAAGCAGATATTCCTTCTTCCCTTCAGAGCCTGCACCACAATCCTCTGACAGCCCAGATTACACTCAGCAGGGCCATGAAGTATTACATCATGTCCTGTTGGGTTTTTTCCCCACTGCCTGGTGCTAACAGGAGGTGACATTGCATGAGTGAGCTGAGGTAGCTAAAGCAGCTGTGATGGTGTGGGCCATCACACGAGCTGAAGTCAAGAGAGTGAAAAAAAGTTAAGCAAAGAGAAAAAAAACCCCACAAACCCTTGTTCTTTGAAAAGTGCAGGGCGTTGCTGAATTATTAGCAGAGATTTCAGCAATTTTGCTTGGGGAGGGGGGACCTGACCACAATCTATTTCTGACTTTTCAGGGTTTATTATCTTAAAGTGTTTGCCAATGGCTTATAGAGTATTCTTAAATATTCAGCTCACTTTGTATTTTTGGCAATTAATCTCTGAAGATATATGTTATAATTCCTGCACCTCGGTCAGCTAGAAATAAACAAGAGATTTGAGGTTATTTCTGCTAATTGCAGATTTCCTCTTAAGAAAACACTCACGACCCGTGGTGGCTGAATTGAACAGAAAAAGGCTTTCAGGAAGAATTCACCGGTGCTGTTATCAAAAATGTCTTGAAATCTCATGTTAATTCCAACAGCTTTTGGGAAAACAACAGCACTGTGGGCTCTTTAGAGAAGCAATCTATTAATTCTTGCTTTAGGAGCGATGTCTGCTGTGCCACTGTTCATAAACTCCAGCTGCCACCAACCCCAAGCATCTCCTCAGGGACTGTCCAACGCCAGAGTTTTGAACTCAGACTCTCTGATCTCATCTTGCACCTTTTGCTGTGCACCAAACCTCACCCCAGATCAGCCAAAGTGCAGGTTGTGAAGATTCTCATTTGAAATTTGCGTTCAGGCAGAGGGTCTGCTTGATTCAGAGCAGAGAAGTGGATTCAGATCTCCCCTTGGCTGGGCAGTGTGTTGGGCTAGGTTGCCTCTCTGCTGCACCAGGCAATATTTACTTGTATAAAGTAAATTTTTAAAATGTTAGGCAATAGAGATGTATTTTTGGTGAGGTGGTGTAAATGTCATGTCTTGTTTGAGTAGGAATTCTCTGAAGCAGGTTTTTAAATGTGGAAAATCAGCTTTTGGCCACTTCAGGGTGATTCAGTCTGTCTGACTTGACCACTGACTCTCTATAGAACATTGGAAATCTCTCTCAATTAAGAGCTTGTCTAAGCTGATTCATCTCCAAGAAATTTTGAATCACTCTTCTAGTAAAAAGCCCACTATTCTTTTATATCAAAAATGAATTCCTCACAAGTCTCATTATTCTGAATTCCTATTACTTTTTATGTGTTACTGCACTCTCCCAATGAGACACTTTTATGTGGAGAACACCTCTAATTTCAGATATCTCCCTCCAAGTTCATTGACATATTCCTGATACAGAGCTCAGAGAAAAGCAACAAAGTACTTACGAGCTCAGGTAAATGAAATTACACAGAAAAATTAAGATCATACAATGTGGTATCTGAGGAAAGAAAGATTAAGTGCAGGGAAACAGTGAAGAACATCTTAGAAATACCTAAGAAATATGAGCTTTGGGACAGAGGAATTATTTACAGGTAGAAAGTTTAAGGAGAGTAATGTAATGAAGGGAAGGAAAAGTTGTTTCAAACATCAGCCAAACTTCTGACAGTGAGAATTCTTGTTTTATATGGTCTCCTGGGCAAGTGGCAGTAGTTCAGTGTCTGATATGATTAAAGCTATTCCAGGTGAGATATTAAAAAATTAATAATGAGGAACAACCCTCAAGTGACAGGAAGATGGACTGGAAGACCCAAGTTGTTGCTAACATCAAGTTTCTGTGTTCTCTCTCCACATCTACAGAGACCAGGAAAAGAGTTGTTCCTCCGTATTCACGCAAGGCTAAGTGCTTTGACCATCACTTTGTAGTTATATCTTGGCTAGGGTGACAGCAGAGGTGGTACCTCTGAGCTCAGAGATCCTGAGCTGGGAGCAGGCTCTGTGTGTTGGCTCTGGTGTCTGAAATGCTTCTGTGAGAAAATGTGGAACAACAAGTGTAGTAATCTGTCACTCTTCTGGATGTCTGAATAAGTGATTTCTCAGGAAACTGCTAACCAAAATCTCCAGCTTGCTTTATTTCCACCAACTCTGCAGAAATAGCACTTGTTTGGTGGCATGGCTTGTGACATATGACAAACTTAAGTGATTTGTGCAAGGCAGAGTTGATTTTACAGCAAGGGCAGTGTATAAACCCTGACCTTGAATCCTTCTTGCAGCAGCTGGGCTCTGATGTAGTGGCTGGGAGTTTTCTGGACCCAGTGGTCAGTGGTGAATAGCTGCTGACACCCAGAGAATGGTGCAGTGTGGATGCCCACACAGCTTTTACAGGGAACACACTCCAGCCACCCCAGGGAACACTGATCCTTCACCCTGGGGCTGGTGCACAGATGCTGTTACCATGGTCCTGGCAGGGAGGGTTGCAGTATTTCTTGATCAGAGCTATGGGCAGTAGCCCTTGGTGCTCTCTGTGTCCCTGCTGTGACCTCCAGCCCTCTCCTCTGACACTGCTCCCTGCTCTGAATCCCCTCGTGCCTCCTGGCCCCTTGCCTTGCCCTCTCTAACCCTCCCTGTCACCTAATAAAATTCAGAAGACATTAAAACTCCTTCTGAAGAGCTGTTTCATCCTTCTCCCTGCCAGCCAACAGCAGATCTCAGCAGCCAAGGTCCCTGGAGGGTCAGTCCTGCCTTCAGCTTTGTTAAAGTGGACAAGGATAAACTTTTCTTGTCCAGATCAGAGGGAAGTTTGTGTTGTCCCAGTTGAAGGCAGCATCTCTAACTCCTTTCAAGGTAGTCATGGACTAAGAGAGGTTTGATGAAGCTCAGAGTTAAATGTGGGAGCCTGGTGGTCCCATCCTGCCCAGGGCACAAGGCTGCCACTCCCCTGGCTGGTGCAGAATTTCAGGCAAGGACATTTGGATCAATATTTCAGTCAGTGTAACCGCTCTGACTTGGCCTTATTGCAACCCTTACACGACTGCCAAGGCTGCTGGGTGTGAAGAGATCCCAGTGGGGCATTTAAACCTGTCCACACAGGAGAGCTCATTTTATACATACAGGCTGTGCAGGCAGCTGGCTCGGGAGCTATGTAAATTATTGAGCAGTAAGCGGCACTTGTGATCTGAGGAGAGCACTGCAGATGGATAAACTGACTTTGGAGGGGTCAGCAGCTGGGACTGGATCACCCCAGGGTCCCCACTCAGGGTGTCCCCATGCTGCAGTTCGTGCTGGCAGGGAGCACTCCTGCCTGAGAGGAGCAGCAGCTTTTGGAGGCAGAGGAGCTGGTGCTGCTAGAACAAGAGATGCCAGGTTCAGTGATGTTCTTCCAACCTGGCCACCCATCAGTCCTCAAGTTCTCATCTGAATCTGAAGGACCCTCAAGGAGTTCTTGAGCAGGTCCCATGGAGCACAAGTTTGGGCTTTAGAGTGAGCTCATTTGAAAACTCTTTTGCCTGTTGCTTTTTCCCTTCTTATTTTACCTTTTCCCCTGGTACTCCCTAAGCTGGTGCTACTATCCTGATCTAGTCCCAAACTAGTAATTTCACACCTGCTGTTGTCTCACTGGCTTTTTGTTATATTTTGACTAAAAAATGTCAATTAAGGACACCATTATTTGCATTGCTGAAGAGATTTGCACAGTGCTCTAAATTTCCCATGTGTACAGTTCTTTTAATTAAATTTGCATTTTCGCTGCCTCTTTCCCAGGGTTTTGGCTGGTAGCACTAGTCTGGAAGTGCTGAAGCTCCAGCTTTTCAGGACTGTGAAGGGATTTCTGCTAACAGGTACGTTTCTCTCCATGTTAAGCTATCAGTTTTCTGAGATGATCATTAGGAAGTGATGAAGGAAGTCTCTTCTGGATGTTGTGCGAGTCAGTAATTCTGGAAGTTGTGACTCGGCTGTTTCCGTATCGCTGAGTTGCAAATTTGGGTTTTGCTGAGCGGTGAATTTTGGTTTTGCCAAGTTGTGACCTACAAAAAACCAGCGAGTTGTGCAGTCACATCTTGCTGAGAGCTGGAGATATCTGTGGTGCTTGGGGTTCTGAGAGGCAGTGATAAAGTTGTTGTGTTCAGGCTTTTGAATGTGCTTCCAAACAGGCATCGTCATAATTGCTATGTTAACAGAACATGGAGCCACAAATTCTTTCTTTTAGATGTGTAATTGTTCTCTTCTAAGGAGATCATCTCTCCCTGGAGGCACCTCTGTCCTTGTGTCCTACTGGGAAAGGAAAGAACTGCATTGATTTCAAGGGATACTGGATTTGGCTTCATAAGAACCTTCTGCATTTTATATCATTTTAGTCCCACCTCTTTTCTAGGTGGTGACCTAAAGACAGCCCCCTGACCATTCACAGGGAATGGTGGTGCTCAGCCCTTCTCACAAGCTGATTTTGACACTGTTTCAGAGTTTCCCTTGGAAATATCCATTTTAAGAGCAGAGGTGAATGGTGAGCATCCAGGGCTAAGGAATGCTGGAGTGCTCAGATGGTCCTGATGTCAGCCAAATGAACTGGATCATCCAATTATTTTCAATTACAATCCTGATCCTTTCCTTAATGTTTTCCTCTGCTGATATCTGTCTGGATAATGCAGCCAGCTCTGGCTTTATGATCCCCCTTGTTGCAACGTGCTGTGCTTAATTACTTTGCCTCTGTAACAAACAGACATTCTGAACAATTAGACAGTAATATGGAAGCAGGAAAGGAAAATAGCTCAATATACTTTCATTTTAATTATGCTGATAGTGCACCCCATGGTTTTGAATCAATGCTGGAATAATGTTCTTTTGATAGTCTTCAATAACTTTAAACAACATCTAATAAATTTGTATTTTTATGTGAAGTTTAGAAGGAAAAATCCCTCGTCGCTGATTTTATTTTCAATGGAAAATCACAAGTCGCATGATTTGTACATTGTGTTCTAATTGAATGTCCATTGCCATTGAACAAATCACTTAAACACCTTAATTACTATACCTGAAGGAATTACACTTCAAGCAGATGCTTAGTACTTTCCTGAGTTACTGCAAAAACAACCCTCTTGTTTTTTAGAAATTGGTGACTTTTGAAAAATTATATTTAGGATATTTTGTTCCTATACACTATCACAAACTTCTATGTGTATATATATATTTTTTTTTGTAAAGCTAAAGTTGGCAGTAAGCACAATATACTCTTTGCAAGTAAGAAGGAAGGCTGGTGTCATAAAATGAATGCCCATCAGCGCTGTTTTTAAAATTAAATTAATCTAATTTGGGAAAAACTGCTACCAAGGCATGACACTAACACACAATTTTGCTGTGTTGTGCTGCCCAGCCACGGGTGTATATTTAGCTATCTACATTTTCTTAACCAATACCCCTTTACTAAAACAAGCAGCACTAAACCACGCAGTTTTCAAAATGTTTTGCCTATTTAAAATAAGAGACTTCTTTTCTTACTGTTTCGGACTGCACAAATTTTTACAATTTATTTGGAAAAAGAGTTTCAGCAGAGGCTTTATAAAGAATTTTAGGGTGTCTATATAAGCACGGGCAGGATGCACAATCAGCTTGGGGTTTTTAAAAAGCCAATAGATGGTATGTAGCAGCCTTTGAAAAAGGGTCTCATGGGAGTGTGTGACATTGCCTGTCATAAAAAGAAGGTTCCAAAGTTATTACCCACTACTGAAAACTTTGGCTATGCACACTGAAGCCCACACTGTGCTAGATCAGGCTAAATCAACACGATTATTTCTATTGCTGCTCAGAATTGTGGTTTGACTTGCTCTTCCCCGAAACTGAGCGTGACAGCACTACTGCTGAGATGGATATAGCTTGTCAAATGGTTTTACCAACCTTAGCGTGTTGTGCTAACCTTTGTATCAGCTGCACACACATCCCAGACACTCAGGCAGCAGCATTCCTGCTGGAACATCCAGACTGACTCCTCAGCTCTTTACTTTGTCCGTGGGATCCCTTGAGCAAAAGTGTTGGAAGGAAAACCAGAGATCTGCTGGGTTTACCATGGTTAGGAAGACAAGCTGCTGCTTCCCAGGCTCAAAGGTGCTTTGTGCTAAGCAGCAGGTACAGCTGTCAGTGGGAAACATTATTTGGTATCACCTGAGTTTCTCAAGCACAGCATCAGTGAAGTGCTTCCTGTGATATGGAGCATTTATGGATAATATTTGTAGAGTAAATGCCGTGCAATCACTGCTCCACTGCCAAGGATTTCAGTCAGTTGCTATGAATGCCAGTTCATAGTTTTTTGCAGTAAAAATCCTATTATGAACAGCGTGATGAAAACATCACAAGTGTTTGGGAAAATGATGCGAGGTCAGTTGGTTTGATTTGACTTGATGTGGGTATTCAATAGAGTGCACTGCCTGGTGTTGAGAGAATTTTCATTTCAAATCTAAAAAGTGGGAAGCTTCTCAGAAGAAAAATGAGTGAGAAGCTGGAATGCAATTACCAGTATTCATGTTATCTAGAAAGGAACAAGAACCTGTTGTCCTTTGGGTGACTCAAGGGTTGTGCTCTTTTGGAAAAGGAACAAAAAATCCGGGTCCAAAATAACAGTAATTATTCTTTCTTGTTGCATGGCAGATTTTTGAAAAACATTCTTATCCCTTTCTTGAAAGATGCAGTATTTTCTTTTTGTTTGTGGAAATTACATTTCTGATGGCAAATCCAGCTAATCTTTTCTCTGAGTTTTCACCTAACATAGAAAAATCTTATCTCTAATCTAAATCAAATGTCTTATATTTTTGATTTTTCTTATCTAATATAGAACAGTGTCCCATTGTATTTAATTTTGGCTCTGAGAGTTCATTGCTGTCTTCTGCCTGGCGATAAATATTTACTCTGTGATGCTTCCCTGTGGGATATCCCTTCATTTTAAATTTTAGCACGTGTGATATAACTTTTTGATGGCTTCCACTCCAAAGCAGTGAGAAAAGGGATCAATCGTCAGCTGCCTCTTGTAACTTTTAGAAAGTTGAGCCATGATGTGGTTTCCCTGCTGTTCTGCAAACTCTGCTCTTTCCCAAGCCTCTGTGCTGAGTCACCAAAAGCAGAATTTCATTGTGCACCTTTTGCTATCTACATTACTGACCTACCTGATATGCAGAGTTTTACTCCCCAAACTGAGCTGCCAGAAGAGCCAGCTGGTTTTTTTTTCTCATTAAAGTTCTGCAAAATGCTCAGCCGTGTTTGGAGGAATTTGCTCTAAGGCGGCTGCAACTCTCCCTGACCTTTAATATAATTTATTTGGTTTCCTCCCACCAAGGTTCTCAGTCAGCAAAAGAGCTATTCTTGCTGGGCTGATTAACCTGAGGAATTGTCTCACTTAGACAAGGGTGGAAGTGAGGTGAGGGACTCCTTTAGCAGAGGGAATTGGGCAGAGATGAAGCAGCCGAAGTCCGGCTGGTGTGAAATGAATTTTAATGGCAATGGGCATTTTGGTCCAATTTCCATGGCAAAACACCTCCTTTGATATATTATCACATTCAGTGCCTTCCCCCGAGCTCTCCAGAGGGCAGCCAAGGCTGACATGGTCAGCAAGGGCTGGTTTTCCATCCAGGAGGGCTGGGGCTGGATGTCTTGGCCTGCAGGGACACTCCAGAATTGCGGTGGCAGTTTTTGTTCAGAGAGGAGCAAAACCGAAATGCTGCCAATGCTGTCCCTCCTGTTAACATCTGTCCTCATGGAACCGATTTACCCTTTTGCTTCTTTTACTTTTTCAGCTCTTTTACAAAGGTTTTAGTCCCTGCAGAGGAGTCATTGCTTTGGGGATGCTGTGTGATGTGGGGGTGTCCTGTGGGATGCATTTTGGGCTTGCTGCTTTCTGCCCTGCCAGCATCTGCAGATGTCAAATGGAATGCTCAGTCATCCAGAGTGCCAGGCTGCCTCTGCATGTGCACAGCAGCTTCTCTGAGAGTGGAGATGGTATTCCACTGAGACTCTTTTTTTTTCCTTCACAATTTCTTCCCTTTTCTTGATGTGCTTGACCAATTTCCAGGGGTTCCCTTCTTAAATAAAGCAGTTGGTGAGTCTTGCTCCGCAACGACCTGGAAATGTTCTTATTGCTAATATTTTCTTCAGAAATGTTGTTTCTGAAGCCTTATAATCTAGTGTTCAACCGAGTCCAGGAGCTAGAAACATCAATTTTTGCATTAGTGTGATAGTTCTGTTGTAAGCTGGTGCTGTTCCTGTAGCATAGGTAGAATTCCAGGGGGGGATTTGTGCATTGTGTTTGGGGACACTGCTTGATTCTTCACTTCACTGATCTGCTTTTTTTTTTTTTTTTTTTAATATCAATATTTGTCGCACTTCAGCAGTGTTGTATTCACTCTTTCTGCAGAACACCAACTTCTGGTCTGAAAATTCTGTATTTTATTCTCCACTGATGTAAGGAATGGATTTCCTCTTGTTGTACAGCCAGGATCTGCACAGATATCCTGTCTCTGCCACTCAGAGAAATCTAATAGCTTAAGCAGCTCATTAGCAGAGTACCAGAGCTGCTACTGTTTCCTATTGGCAGAAGGGGCACTACAAGAAGTATTCAACATTTTCTTCACCTTTTGCTTTTGGTACATCCACAGAAACAGGCCTATATTCAGCTTTTTGTGCTGGGAAAACTGGCATTTCTTATTCAAAAAAGGGAAAGTGCTTTTGCATTCAGTGGATGCAGAACTGGGTGAGATAAAGTGTGTAACATGAACCTGCAGGAATCAATTCTGTGGGTGAAGAGGAATCAATGACCCTAAACATAACGAAAAATAAGTGTAGTGCTCTTTGAAGTGTTTGCACTGTCACTCTGGAGTAGCTATGAATACAGGGCAGGCTGGATACTGTCAGCTCACACCACCACAGGAACTGGAGAGAAATTGTATTTCATACACATGCAAGGATTCCTGGGGCTTTAGGTAAAGACTCTGTAGCTAAGTTGGCAAAAAATATGTGGAAAAATACGATGTTCCATAGCTGATTAGTTCTGGAGCACATGACAGTAGAGTCAAGACGTGGGATCCTTTGGAAACAAATGAGTCTAAATTTTATTGAAAATTATTGATTTTCATGGTCAGAGGTTAACGAGGTTTGTCTTTCATTTAGCTCCCCAGCTCTTGAGAGAATAATGAAATTGCCTGAAGATACAGACCATTCAATTAAAATCAACAGATGAGTCAAGCATATTAGAGTTGATTTCTGGTACTCTATCAATTTCTTGGTCATTTTACTATCTTGGGCTTTTGAAGAAGTGTGTGAAGGGATGTTTTTGCAAATGCATGGCATCTCTCAGTTTGTTTTCTATATATATGTGAGCCTCTGATGCCTGGGTGATAGAAATGCACCCTAAGAGAAAATTATGTGCATTAGACTGGCAGAGCAGGATTGATTAGATAAGAGTGCTGGGGAGAGGGGATGCATATAGAAGAGAATAGAGTAGGAAAAAATATCAGGAGATGGCAAGATTATTTTTCTCTTCTCTACTTAAAAACTTCATTATCAGTTTCTCTAGTACACTAGATAGAGCTAAAACATGCCTTTCATCCTCTCCTGTTTAATTTCTGGTATTATATGAATATACACAAAAAAATAGGGGGGCCGAGGGCTGCAACACTTGTGCCTTCCTCCTCTCTCTGCATCTCATTCCAGCAGCAGGATGCCTTTTTTTCCCCCAAATTCAGAGGAACTTAACACTTAGGAGATCCCTGCACCTCTGACAAACCTGGGGAAAGCAGGGCATAGCTCCTTGTGAGAGAAGATGGTGCAATTTTCACCTTCTCAGTGCTGGATAATGTAATTTCTGTGTGGAGAGGGAACTGCTCAGCCTTTCAGCTGGCTCTGGACTCCTTCAGATTCTCTAATAGTGAGGGAATCCCTGTCTGCCCCTCTGTGGCAGCTGCATTTCATGGTCCTCTCTCTGAGCTGGACCGAGGGTCAGAGATGCTGGTGGGATCAGGGGAGAGCCTGGGGGCTCAGCAAGGCACATCCTGTGTTTCAGCTGATTCTGTTCAGGAAAGCTGCTTTTTTTACCCAGAAATAACTTCCACCCAGCTTCCCACACTGCCATTGCCCCAGCAAAAAAATGAGGAGTCTGCTGAAAACTGCAGAGCTGTCACCTCCACAGAGAAGAGGAAGCTGAAAGTAAAACCTGGCTTTTTCCTCCTTTCATTTCTCTTCCTGTGTAGCCTCCAGACCATTTCAGGATAAAAATGAGAAGAAAGTAAAGACAAAACCAAATGCCTTTTGACCTAATTTTACTCTGTCAATATAGTTGATTGCCCAGGGAAGGGGAGTATGTGGTTAAAATGCCCTTTTTGTCTGCTCCAGCTGGATTAGACACACGACTCCAGCCAACCCCAGCAGTTAGCATGTGCTTGCTGAGTTTCAAAGCTGCAGGCTTTCCTAGGTGTTCTCTTTCAGAACAAGAAGAAATGCACTGGGGCTCTGAGATTGCAGTGGTCTGAGCACAGGGGTGTCCTGGCCACACAGAGATCACAGAGGTTGAAGTTACCCTGAGGGTTGCAGGAGGACAAATGCTTTGGCGAACCATTGCAGCAAATTTGCTGTTTGATCTTTGCCTAAAAGAAATAGGTGTGGGTATCCATGTAAAATATCACTTTCTTCTGCATTTTCTCTTATTTCATTCCCCTGTTTTGAGAGTGCAGAAAGCAATTTTCTACCTCAACTGTGACTGACTCCATTCTGCCAAAGCACGGTGGCACATAATTGTTATCCTCTTGTGTATGAACTCAGGTCTCTCAGAAAGAATTGATTTGTTAAGTAGTTGAGAAAAAAGGAACCAGGGGAAATGTAACCTTAGTAGGTGAAATTAGTTACTCTGTGGTGGTTATTCACAGATGCAGAGCAGAATTACTGACCAAGGGGAGCCTAAAAGTGGGTGCCAGTAAAAATCTCAGCACTTGCTCAATGCCCCAGTGGCGTTGTGGCTGGCTGAAATGCAGAAGAAGCTCCTGGGTGAATTTATAAAGGCAAATATTTGGACAAAGAAATTTAATGAGTGCCTATGGGGCTTAGTAAATGAGGTTTGTGGTGGTTTGAAGGGATCGTTGAACATGCTGGTCCCTGAGGAGCTCTGCCTCTCTCTCCCTCTTTTTCTTATGCATCTTCCTTGCATAATGGGGCCAAACCACTCTGCAAGCTTGGTTTAACGAATCCCAGAGCTCTGCTGTTCCAAGGGGATGAGGTGGGTGGGAGGGCTCAGTCTCACCATGGCGTGTCCCTGAGGTGGCACCTCCACCCTGTTGCATACTGCCAGCAAACCACGGTGGAGTAAACGGGCAGGAGGTGACTTTGTGCCATAATCGTTGCAGGTGATGAACTGGAAACACTGATGTGTGCAGGTCCGGGCTCTGTGCTCCATTGTTCAGCCCGGCAAGGTGGTTCTGAGGGCCAGCACAGACAACTGATGATCCTGCAGCATTTCTGACCTTTTGCACAAAGGAGTAGAGAAGGTGCCAAATGACTGCAGCCTGGTTTTTGTCCTCTCTTTTGTGGGCAGAGGCAGCAAAGAGGATTGTTTCCTCTGAAACCAAGCTGATTTCTTCACAAAAGGCTGCAGGAAAGCCTGAAAAATGGCACAAGGTCTTTAGAACTTAAAATTCCATCCCTGTGGGGTACCAGAAGTTGTCTGATAACCAGTGAGGAAATTCTTAGCCCAAATCATACTGGAGCGTGTCTCTCTTTGACAGCACAAATGACACGAGCTCTAGATTAGAGGGCTGAATATTTGACCCCGATTTATTTCCGGGAGTCGTCTCCCTTTTATACTATTTTACACAGACCAATTGATTGGTGAAACGAAGGCAAACCCTTTCAATCATGTTGGTCAAACTAGAGGGACATCAAGAGAAGGTCCCTCCTTGGGAGAGGAATGTACAAGACAGTACAAAACATAACCATTTGTCTCGTTTACAGAAAATTCCCTGGGAAAGGAATTTCAGAAACTAAAACATGTCTCAGGCAAGAGACCAGGGCTACAGCAGTGACTAATAATTTGCTTTTTCCTTTTCATGCTAACGACCTATGCTACGTGGGCCAAATTTCTGTTTGGTGTAAGGTGCTCCATCACAAAACTTGCAGACATGAAGGAAATCTTTGGACTGTGGGACAAACCAGGGTCATGTCGGGGACATGCAGCCCACACCACCACAAGGATGGTGGCTCTTCTTGGTGCTCTGAACTATTTATTAATAACAGATTGCTGAGTGATGCTGCTGCCTGCAAAATGGAGGATTTCTGTTAGAATCTGGATATGTTGCAAAGTAGTTTTTGGGAGAGGTGTCTCTTCGAGTACACTCGGTTCCTGTCAAACGCTTCCTATTGTGGAGTGGGTGATTTTTCATGCAGAGTTTCAGTTTGAAACCTGCCCAGGACAGGACGTGTCTTTTATTTTTCAGAGGGACCAAGAATGACCTGGAAACACAAGCAGTAGTCAGTGACACTTTGTGTAGTGTCATATATGTGAAGTGAATGTGAGTCCAGGCAAAACAATTCCAGAAGCTCTAGGGCAGAGGGTAGAGGACATGGCTCAGTCCCAGCCTTACTGGCATGTTTTTGGGAGAGTTGGGAAAGATTTGATGAAATTTGCCAAGGAAATTATTATTTTGAGGGTTGTCTGTTGTTGTTGTTGTTGTTGTTGTTGTTGTTGTTGTTGTTGTTGTTGTTGTTGTTGTTGTTGTTGAGCTTCATTGGTGTTGATGTGGTCCAAAAGGTGGATTTCCATACTTACCCTGCTCAGGCAATTCCTGACTAATCATGACCTACAAGGAAACTGAACTTAATTAGTCTATCAGAAGCACCAAGAGGTGAAGTTGTTTTTGCTATCTGGTTTTGTTTCTAAGGTGTCCACAGCAGCAGAACATTGCAAAAAATCAGCATTCATGCTCTAGCCTTCAACAGTTACTCTGTGTGAATATCATGAGTGCTGTTTCATCATCATGAAGATTAACCAAACAGAATAGAAAGGTCAAACAGTAAAAAAACAATTAGATGAGCATTCCCATCTACTGAAAAAAATCAATCAAGAATGAAATTTGGTTTTCCAGTTCCAGTGACCTCAAATGTATTTGAATGTGTATCTCTGAGGAGCTGAAAAGACAAACTGCTCCTGTCCCTCCCCTCCAACAAAGCACATTTAGGGAGCAATGATTGGTTTGTTTCAGAAGTTCCAAGCACCAACAGCTTCTACTCAGCTCAGAAAGGGCTTCTTGGATGGCTTTGAACTACAGGTTTGTACTTTCCATGGTGTGCTGACACATTTTGAGATTTCTCTTGCATTTGAGGTTGGGATGGGGAGGATCTGTGCAGCCAGAGGCTTTCTCTGAAGCACTGAAGAGAATAACCACAATATATCTTTAGGAAGGGAATATAGGCAGCAGGGCATGTGTAAAGCAATCCTTCTCCTCCCATCTCCTTCTGCCTGGGGCCCAAGCTTGGTGCTTTTGGATCACTGTATTTATTGGTCCTGCTAGCCCTGTCCTCCATAAAGGCACGCACACCCTTTTGGAAAATTTTTGTCCCTTTTTGCCTCATCCAGGTGCATTGATGGTGCCCTACATTTGTTTCTTTAAACTTTCCTGACAATCCCTCGTGATTTTCTAGCCATTGTGCTTATTGTTGAGGACTGCTCTGAGTTTCACTGGGAGCTAACCAGAAGCTGCAGCATCCATGCACTGAATGGCAGCAGCCAATGTAGAGCCCATTGACTGGCATGAATAGGTGCTTTTCCCAGCATTCAATCCTTTCATCGGAAAAACTGGATCTCCTCTTCCATTTTATCATCCACTTCCTGAGTACTGCAAGTTCCTTATGCAACAGTCCATGGTCTGCTTTAGATTTGATTATCCCGAATGATTTTGTATCACCTGCAGAACTTTGTCTTTTCACTATTCATCTCTTTTTCCGGATCATTTATGAATAGAAGTGTACATTTTCCAGTCCTTAATGATCTACCTTCAGAAACATTGATTTCTGCCTCTGAAATTTGCCTTTTTCAAAAGCATTACAGAATTCAATAAAAATTGAGAACTTTCACAGAATCCTTTTGGGGCTGTTTCATGAAATACATATATTCAGTAGCAAAAAAACATCAAATACCACCACTTCTGAGCAACTGCCCTATAATTCTTTTGATAGAGGAGAGCTGCATATGTGGAAGAGGTTGATACTGAATGCGTTTAGTGGTGAATAAAAGTGGCTACGTAAATGTGAAAAGATTTTTCTTTTTTTTTTTTTTTTTAAAACTTCCCAACACCTGTTGGTGGGAAAACAGCCTAAAATTCAGGACCACAAAACTTTCCACCTGTTTGTTTACTGTTTAGATTAGAGGGATTTTTATTTACATTCAGTTTGACAGACTCTCTTATCAAAGCAGTGAAAGCACTGTCCCTAAGCTTGACAGAAATAAGCAGCCTGGTTTTACTGAGCTGTCCAGCTCTGCTAGAACATACTGTCTAAATAGTTTATAAATAAAAGGTACAAAATTTATGGCCAAAATAGTTATTTCCTTGGGGATAAAATTGTTTGGAGCTTCTTTTCCTGTTCCAAGGAAGAGGTGGTCATTTACCTTTCTGGCTGTGTGCCAAGACTGAGATGTCTCCTCCACATGTCCAGGGTCATGAGGCTACAGAATCTGAGTCTTGAAACCACCAAATGAAGGCTTAAGGCCCCAAATACTTCATTACTTTCTTGTTTTCAATTAGATGTTATCACTCTGAATTACAATTTACCTTCATTGTGGATGACAAAAGAGGAAAACATGGACTAAAGTGTCTTCGTGGAACTGTTGTGAAAATCAGCCTGGATTTATCCAGATACCTACAAAACAGCAACTGGTCTTTTCCTGTGTTTCCTTCATTAACTTCAGTTTCTGTACCCTTGTTCCAACCAGATTTTCAGTTTTGTAACCGTGCATGTTCTTCCTTGTGCCTGAGAATCACAGCTTTTTTTTTTCTTTTTTAACTTTTGCCATATACCCTCATGGATAAACCCTAGGTCAGCTTCTCACTTTGACTCTCTTGTAAAGAAAATCTGAGTTCTGGTGTCATTGAGCCAGCGGTTGGGTGACAATCACAGTTAATGCCATGCCCATTTCAAGAGTGTCAAGGCCACTCGTCTGGATCACACCACAATAAACCTACTGTGACCAGATTAAACCCTGTTCAATCCCTATTACAGAGCAGTTCACTACAGATGCAGCCCCTTCTGAGACAGCACCCAAGCCTTGAATTTATTTTTATAACTTACAGTATTAGTTCAAAGGACAGAAAAATATAAAAGTGATATGTCAGCATTCCCTAGCTACTTAACAATCCACTGATATGGTTTCAAATAGCCTATTTGAGGCTTCATTTCACTGTTCCTCAAACAGATGAGCAGCATTAGCTATTATACAACTGTTACTGCCTAAAGAATCCAAGTAGAGCAGTAACCAGACACGAGCAATAATTTCTCCTATGTAGCTGATTATTTCAGTGTGTCTCAGGTATTCAAGAAATACCAGGTTTTTTGAGTAGCAGACAGTTGCAAGATGACTCTGAAACACGAAAAATTTCATAACATGAATAATATAGAAGAATGTAAGAGGTAATGACCAAGGGACATCTGTCTCACTAAGGGTAGTTCCTGTGCTGAGAAAGTCAGGCTGGAATTTTACCCTGCAAGTTTAGCATGGGAGCTGTGTTTCGCCATTAACACCTTGGCTCCATCAGCTGGGAGTGAATCAATTCTACATTAGCTCTTTCCAAAGCTCAGAGCAGTTTTCTGGGGAGTCACAATCCTGGAGAAGCAAAACTTCAGGCTGAATCGGATTACCATGCGAGCCCATCCACCAGAACAGTAATTACACCATGGTGATTCTGCCTTGCCTCTAATCCTGTTTTCCATTCTGTAACTCAGCTATCTATTTTTTTTTTTGCAGTTATTTCTGATTTAATTCGCTATGCCTATTGCATCCTGCTGCCCTGTCCTGAGTGTGGGCAGAGCTATTGTTTGCTGTCAGAGGCCCAGCAATGGGACACCGGGCAGGATTTTTCTATCTAAAAACTCACAAAATGCCTCTTGTGCTGGTTTGCTGGCTCAGATGCAGAGCTGTCTGCTATCACAGCTCTGCTGCACGGCTCAAGATGTCCAAGCACTTCCCAGAATGAGTGTCAGGGATGATGACACTGCCACTGGACTTTGATAATGCTCATTGGAAAAGGGCTTAGCTGCAGCAAATAACATCGGTAGATGTGTCCCAGCCTGAGGTGACACATCTCTGGCTTCAGGACAAGGATATCAGCGCCATCTAGTCAGCCGGGGAGTTGGGTGCAAAAATCCTTTTAAACAAAGGTGACACTTCTGGCACCAGCTGTGACAGCTGACCTTTCCTCAGATCATTGCACTCCTAATGGATCTCTTAACATGAGCGGCACTGACACATGACAGGGCTCCTCAGGCGTTCAGACGCTCCGCACAAGTCCATTAGATGTTACAGTTTGCTGTCAGCTGCAGTCAAAGCCTGCAGCTGCTGCGGGAGCGGGGCATTGCTGCAGGTGATGGCAAGAATATGTCACCAAACTAGTCCCGCGCACGGTGGCACCGTCAAGGGCTCTCAGGCGGAGAATTCTGCCCTTCAGGATTGGAAGGGACAAGCGTGCGCGAGCAGCTGGGGTGGAGGCAGAGCTGTCCTCTGGTTTGTGTCTCAGAGATGCAGTCAGCTTTCCTGCCGGTGCTGTTACACTTTTCAGAGAGTCCAGATGAGACACCGGTGTGGATGATCATAGAACAGGGCTCTGTATCTCAGAGAGCCTGTGGGGCAGGCTGAGCGAATGTCAGCCCACGGGGTGTGTGCTTAGGGCATTGGCTTGGGGCATGACACTGCCCTGTGCTCCTTCCAGAGCCCCTATCTAGCATTATTTGCATGGCTGAAACTTAAATCTGTTCTGCTGGTGAAGTTTTGCTGTGTTTCACCTTAAAACCGTTCTGTGATCCTGTGGCTCCTGACTATGAAATCTTCCCCACTCACAAAAGGATTCCCTGGATTTACTTGTGGGTTACTGCTGCTGGGTTGGACTTGACGATTTTAAAGGACTTTGCCAACCTACACAATTCTGAGTTTATCTTCTCAGTGGAGCTAACATAGAAGGCCTCTCCTCTTGCCTTTGGAGGTTCTCCTTCAGCACATCCTGCTCATCTCCTGTCCAGCAGCAGACACTGATTCGATCACAGGCATGGGGAGTATTTTTCAGTATTGCTTGAAATCTTTTCCAAGATATATAGAAGATCACATCAATCAGAATAATGCATCCACTTGTTTTGGGTTACATTGTGATGGGTTTAGGAATAGGAGAATGCTGGGGTGTTTAATCCAGCACTTCAAGAAGCTTTCCACGTGCTGGTCACCTTTGTAAATATTGCTGTTGGCAGGGCTGGGGGGTCATTGAAGCAAATCTTTTTGATATTCACTTATTGCCTACTTCAGTGAAAAATGTGAACTTTATAGATCCAGAGATCCTCAGGACCACATGTAACCGGTTTAGTTAATCAATTAGCTTTTATGAAATTAATCTTCCTGGATTAAGTGGGAAGCCCTGTTGTGGGCTGTACAAACTAGGGAGTGCTGCTTGTACTATGGCTCTCCTCAGACTACAGTCAAAGCTCAGGGGATATTTTAAGAATCTTATTTTTAAGCCTTAAATACTCTTTGTGGCACGAGTAAGAGAATATTCTTTCATTACCTGTCAGCTTCCTCAATAACAGGAACCGATGAGAGATGAGTCCAGTTAGTGAATCACAGGAACTGGAAAGGGGCTGAAATTTGAACTGTCCTTCACAAATGCACTCTTTAAAGTTGTAGACAATGCATATAATGCATGCTTTTTCCCTGGGTACTACCTGGGGGATAAAATATGTGTAATTTCAGTCTTTTGCTTAGGAAATTCAGTTTCTGCAGCAGATAGCAACGAGAGCAAAATCCTCCTGCCTTCCCCTGCTGCCAGCCATGCATTTTCTCCCCCTTTTCCCCCAGCTTTAATATTAATGCCATCTCACAGTGAGTTGTACCTGTCTGATGTAACTAAAAACAAGCTCTCCAAAATAAATTCAGCTTTCAGCCAGTGTGCAGCTAACCCTGGAGAAGAGAACAGAGTGAGCTGCTCGTTACTGAGAGTGAGCAGGGAGAGAGACAGGGCAGCCCCTTCTGGCCATCACACAGATTGTAGATAATCCGCTGTGGAGTTTCACCTGAACTTCAAGGAGTTATCTGGAGATTCTTGGAAAAATATGGGCACCTTTCTTTGAAGTTTAGGGACTTCTCTTGGGGTTTTTAAAAATGAAAATAAAACAATGTCTGTAGTGTAATATACTTCTGTCATAATAAATACGAGTAACTCCTTCCACTATAAATGCATAAAAAGACTTGTGCAGGCAAAATAAACCTTCTTGTGTTCCCGTAAGGAAGGCAAGATAAAAACCTTACAAAATCTTCAGTAAAGTTTATTTTTTTTTATTCCTCTAAACAGAAATTACCTCTGCATTGGTGCAATTCCTGGCATGGCCAAGTGCCTTTTGCATTTGTTGGGGTGGGTGTGAACGTGCTGCACCTCTGATTTCTAAAAGAGTTTGAAAGACATGAAGGGAGTTCTGGTAAATCTAGATCAGGTGCTAAGAAATGATGGTGCTACTCTTCGAGTCTGCAGGCATTAGGGCATTCCTCTAAATGAAATATGTTCACTTCATATCATGTTACAATACATCACGTTGTAAAACAACATGACAGCGCGTCAGGATGTGACAAACAACTGGTGCGCTGCATTAAGAAATTCAAATGAAAATTAGTCTAGACCATTTTTCTTCCCATCCGCTGGAAGAACAAGGGCTTGTTCTGACATTTGTGGATCAGTTAAGTAACAGAGGGGAGCTGTGTGGTTTTTTATGCCTTTGCAGTCCCTCGCAGGTGGTCTGTGTGGGTGGGGATCTTTGGACGTGCTTAATTAACTGATGGGATTCTTTGAGAACATAGGATGCAGTCTTGGGGAAAGGATAATGGTCAGCTCTCACTAGCCTCAAGTGCTGTTTGACATAGATTTTTGTAGTTTCAAAGAAAATATTTTCATATACACACATTATTCTGCAGTCACCCTAAATGCTCTGTCTTGTTGAAGAGAGAAGAGCTTCTGACTTTCAACTTCTCTTGCTTGGTCTGCTGGACTGTCTGGGTTAAATTTTATTCTTCATTATTTTGAGAGTAAACAGATTTAGTTCCTTAAAAAATTTTCCCTCTATTATGTTAAACAAAGAGCGGAACATGATCTGTAAAACCACGTATTCTAAAAAGCTATATCCAGCCAATTTTATTATAGAAGACTGGGACAACTCCTATTAATATTATGCTACAATGAAAAATGGCCAGATCTTAAACCTTGTGCTTTAGTTAGGAAGGCAGAATCTTAGTTAAGATTCAGAACTCATTCCTGAGTCCACGACTGCTTAGTTTAATTAATGAAGTCTTATGAAAGGCTTCAGGAAAGGCTTTTAAAAAGTCAAAGTTTTTGGTGAAGATGGTTTTCAAGACTTTGCTGACCCTTTGGAAGAATTTCAGGGTTGATTTTCCTTTATAGACTTTGTGCTGCTGATATCAATTATGTGATTCTCATCTAGATACTTTATAATTCCATTTTTAATTGACTTTGAATTAAGTATCCATTTTTTCATTCAACATCATTCTCTTATCAAAAACTCCTTAGCCAGTCTAGATGGCACTTAATTTACCATTTCAGCAGTTTCTTGCAAGAGCAATATTATGTAAAATGATTTCAAATCTTAATATTTTCCAAGCTTGGGGGGGAAAGAAACTTTTAAAAGTAATTCTTTGAGAAACAGCTCATGCAGCTTGTTTCAAAAGTTACTGAAATAAGACAAACAGCTTGTTTGCACAAGCCTTGTTTCTGTAGGAAACACAGCTGAAGGCAGAAGGTCTCAAGGCAGAAGGTCTCAAGGCAAAAGGTCTCAAACAAGTTGGACCCTGATAAACTTCTGATTTTGTGTGGAAGAGTGTGGAAGCTGGAAAGTATTTCTACATCAAACATTTCAGAAGAATCCAAAGCAGCACAAGCCCTTTTTTAATACACAGAATTGGGATATTTAACATTTAATGTACTCTATTCAAAATTAAAACCGTATTTATTTATTTATAATTTCTTGGTCCTTGGACTTTCAAGATAGATATAACCTTAGCCAATGTTTTTCATCTCCCTCAAAGAGAAGAAAGCAGATAGGTATTACAGACCATGCCCTCTTCCTTATCATTAATTTAAATGGGATCAAGATCTGACAGAGAGCCCTGAACTTTCTCCTGGTGTAGTAGGTGACTTGGTTCATAAACTCAACCCTGTGGAAATCCTTGCAGGAAAAAAATACTCTCAGGAGGAGCTTTGCCTAAATCTTACAACAGCAGTTGGGAACTTCATTAGAGCTGGTGAAGGGGGTGGTAATCACAGGGCTTGGAACAGCATGTCCTCCCCTCAGGGATGTGAAAATCTGTGCTCTAAACAAGATTTCTCCAGGAAATCTTGGAGAGTCGAGATTACAGCATTCTTGGTGTGTTTTTTATCTCATTTTTTTTTTGAGGCTAAACATTTTTATCTGCACCTCTAAGTGCAAACCTAGACTTGTTTGTTGAACTAATATTTGCAAGTTTTTGGCATGTTACTCTGCAGGTAGGGAGCTGTAAGGATAATTGAAGGACTGAAGTTAGTATTTAGTCCTTTGGAAAATGCATTCTTTTTGTGCACTCAGCAATGGCTATTTTCTACCTCCAATGTATTAGCCATGCAATAAATGTTCATTTAGGTAATATATTGCATTGATATTTTCTGGAGGTTAAAAAAACCAGGTTATTTATTCCAGCACGGTGTGGTTTTTCTCAACTGGGGTGTAGGAGACATGTCCCTGAAACGGGGCAGCCTAAAGAAGAACCAGGGATAGTCCAGGGAATGGTGCTTCTCTCTTTAAGACCCTGTGGAAATGCCTCTTCCAGACCTTCAGGGGCACTTGGCAAATTAGGGGAGCAGTGGCAAGGGAGTGGAGCTGTCACTGCTTGCCCCAGGTGGCACAATCCAAGGCTCAGGACATGGGGCACTCAGGGTGCTTGGGCTGTGCCTGATGGATCCATTGAACAGATTTCACTCCTCCCAGCAGCACAGTCAAGATCTGAAACTCGTGCCTCTCACTGGGTTCTGTCCTGGGTGCTGTCCCTGCTGCTGAGCCAAAGAAGTCATCTCTGCAAGGAAGGACTCCCCACGATCTAGGGGCAGGGAGGTTGCACCCTCTGTTCCCTCTGAGATGTTTTTGAGAAGAAAATTCAGTAAAAAAACCACACTTGCAGACGTTTGGGTGATATTTGGAATAGATAGAGCGATTTGGTTGCAACTTTGCAAAGGTTCTCCCTTTTTCACTTTGTCATTATGAGTGCTATCATGCAGAGTAGTTCAGTCCCTGTTGAAGACAGTCCCTAAATGTCAAACCTGAAAGGATACAGCCCTTTAATTAGCAGAGCCATTTTATTCCATGGATGCTCCTTAAGAGCTTCCCTAAACCCTATAATTTCTGCTCTGATAGATTGAAAATTTTTTTATGTTCACTTCTAAATGTCTTTGTTTCTTCTGTAATGGATTAAATGAAGTTTTAACAAGGCTTATGGTGAGATTCCTCATCATTAAAATAACAAATGGTTGAAAAGCTGCCTTCTGTCTTGCAGAAATCTAACAGCATTAGTGGACCATAATCCAGCTGGTAACTGATTGCTGAACAACTGCAAAACCTTTCATACTTTGAGATGCTATCAGTACATAAAATATGTTTTCATGAAGTTTATTGAGCAGCTTATTAGCGGAGGTTAAGGCAATGGAGCTTCACAGATTCCACTTAGCATTCAAAAATATTTTATCTGAGCGTTTCAGATTTTTCAGATTTAATTGAGTTTCTTTAATCTATTCTGAGTACATCAAGGTAATGGTTCCTGAAATATGCACAATGTTTTCTGGTTCTAGCTCAGTGTTTTTCTGGTTCTAATCAGACTCGAGACACTAAAAATATTTGTAGCCTCCAAAGAGGGATCATTTTGTTTTGTTCATATTCTTAAGGCCCTGTTTTCATCAGAAGGATTCTCTCATCTGTCCCTGGAGATTTTGCAAAACACTAAAGCTTTTTTGCAAAACACTGAAACGTTACTGGGATTGTCCCAGTGATTCTCTCCTCATTTACAACTTTCCTTCAAATCCTCCCTGGTGGATGTGCTCCATCCTTGCTGGCTTGCCCAGAGACAGCTCCATCCCATCTGGAGGCCCCGCTCTCCATGGCATTGCAGATCTTTGCTGCTGCTCCTGTAGAGCAGAGCTGGCACATTTCTAGGATTTCCCGGGGCCAAGGGAAGCACTGGGTGATGCAGGGCTGCACGTTCCTCCTTCTCCCCAGATGCACAAGAAATAAAGGGCACGGCTGTAGGAAAATCAGGCACAAATCCCCCAGCAGTTCCTCCCTGCCCTTACATTTTCTCGAGCTTGTGGGCACCCAAGCACAAGCTAAAGCTGTCCTGAGGCTATTCTTGTTCAAATCACACATCAGCAAGGAAAAGTGCTTCAACCCACTGCATCTAATGAAGGGACAAGGCTGGAGCAGTGCTGGGAAACACGACCTCTCTCATCTCTCTCTCTTTTTGACAGCCAGAGCCCTTCCATCAGGCAGCTGGCTGGAAGCAATCACTGGAAGCTCCTGCTCAGTCCGTCTGTCCGTCTGCATCCCTTGATTGTGAGAAGCTCAGCCTGTGGATGCCTTTTTAAATCCATCCCATTCTGTACAAATCAAAGCCCTTTTTCTTACTATCATCCCAATTCCTTTCTGGACAGTGCCAGCCTGTTCTCCAGTTTAATCTGATGATCATGTCTTTTGTAGTGTGTTAGCAACAGCATAAAGCATTTCTTGACACTTCTTATGCCTCCTGGACACTGAGTGCTTGACAGTGAGTTTTATGGATTGTTGGCAATGAAAGTTATGAGTGCTCAGCTCGCAGCTGAAGAATGGCACCACACAATTTCCTCCTGGAATTGCAATTTTCCTTTGTTTTCTTTAATGCTGATAAGCGATTTGGCCTTGCTTACGTGCTCTTCACACCCAAATAAAACCAATGAAGGGGAATTTTGTTACTGTTTTTCATGCTGGCGGTTACCAGACCTCAGCATTCTGCTTGCTGGACACAGCACATTCTCACCTATATAGGAATTTCTAAGATCTATGCACATTTTTGTCTCATCTATTTGTGCCTCCTGGATGCACAAAGGAGTTCTCACATCAGAACTCAGTCTGAGGAATTTGGAAATCTAGAGAAACTAAACACAGTTTTCACTCTGCCTTAAACATGAAGAAACTTTAACAGTTCTTACATTCCTGTAAATATGTTCTTACATTCTGTAACAATGCCCTTGAATTTTAAACTTGTTCCTCATTCCTTAGATAAGCCTCTACAGATGATTAAAAATATTTTCGTTGTGTTCTGGCTAGCAGATCCAGAAACATAAATGTTGAAGAATTTTTACTACCCGGGATTTGCATTTGAAGCCATTTCATTAATTTCTTGTTAGAGACTATAAATGTCCTGTTAAATTTTAATTGAAAGACTGCATGAAAACCTGTAACTATTACTACCCCAGACTTGTCTTTCTGACGTGGCAATTTCACAAAAATCCAAAGAAACATGAAGTTTTGGTTTTCTCTGGAGGTGCTTTGAGAGAGCTCCACGTAAAGGAGCTCCAAGGTCACTGCGGTGCTGTTTTGGAATACCTTTAAAAACATGACTGGCAAGAGATCTCTTAAAATTAAAAGTCTCTGCACAGATAAAATATGACAGCCCTGTCTACTGTGATTACTTCAGTTCTGCAGAGTTGTCAGTCATTCCCAGTCATTCCCTTTGACTTTTGGAGTCATGCTCTCCCTGCCCGCCCTGGGGCAATCCTGGGACAAGACAAGAAAGGTCTCATTCAGCTCCTTGGTCCTGCCTCTCTCCTCCCTGTAATTCCTCTGTCTGCCTTGCTGTCTCCCCCAGATAACAAATCCGATTTTCACCTGTCTTCACCGGGTGTGTCTTGAAATGCAAAGACACTTGACCAAAAGGGATAGAGTATGGGAGAGATGAAGGATTTTCATCTCTGCCCTTTGGCTCCAGAAGGGATTTACAAACTGTACCAGGCTGCAAGAAGAAATACTTTCTAGGTTTGTTTACTTATTTTTTTATGCTAAGGCAGGGCTACACTTGTAGCTTCCTCCTCTGCCATGTCCCCATAACGGTCTTCAAATGCCAGGGGGAAGTAGCTGGTTTTATTTCCTTAAAGAAAGTCAAGTGCCTTTTGTTCCAGGCCTGGGTGCCATCTGGCCTCTGCTGTGCTTGAGTCTCTGAGCAGCAGGAGGTGTTTGAGTGGGTCCAGAGAAGGATTTTTATGTCATTCCTAAACCAATTCTAAACTGCTGATGGTCTCTGTGTTAAAAAAAAAAAAAAAAAAAAAAAAAAAAAAAAAAGGTTGCAGAGCTCTAAAAATCAGGAATGCAAGTAAATATCTGTTTACTGCCTTGTTTCCAGAGGGGAAGTGGAGAGAGGTCAAGGGAGGAGGGAGAGGCAGCTAGAGGCAAGGATTTGTATTTAGGTTTAATTGGTGAGGTAAGCAGTGGAGATACCCAGGGGCCTGAAATGTATCCAGTCCTGAGCAAGTGCAATTAAGACTTTGGCAGAAATGCTGATTGACCTACTTTTGGAGTAAGGGCACAGGGAAGAGAAGGGACAGCCTGGCCAGCATCTCCCCTGTGCTACTGCCAATCTCTTGTGAGCAATGACAGCCAGACCTGGCTCAAGGGTGGCAGCTGCCCTGTGCCCAGCAGCTGGCCTGGGGCAGGAGCAGGGGAAAAACACTGCTGGCCTGGGAAATTTGTGGATTAAATTTAGAAAATTTAATGTGGTGTAGAAATTATACCTGAGGGAGAAGAAGGATCTGTTAGAGCACAGGGTGGATCCTTCACCTTTTACCACAGTGTGCACAGCTGATACCCATGTTCACAGCTTGGTGACAGCTTCTTCTTCAAATCCCCAAAGGTGCTCAGAAGAAGCCTTTCAGTGAGCCAAGTATTACCATCAGTGGAGGAATTTGCATCTTTTGAGCTGCTGAGCTCTGCTGTGATTCCCTGTGCCTGTCATCCCCCCAACGTGGCTGAGTTAAGCAGAAACTGGTTCCTGAGAACTTACTTGCTTGATCACAGTTGGATTTGGGGACAGCTGATGCTGCTGCAGCTTGCTGGGAGTTCATCCCTTTCCTCCCTCCAGTGCCAATCTCCTTTTAGTGAGGGGGGTGACAGTGACTGCTTTGGGTGAGGAGTTGATCAGCTGAGCTCAGTAGCACCAGGTTAACACCCAGGAATTTTGGAAGATCCCAGAGCATAGGAAAGTGAGCTGGTGGTCCATTCATCTCTGCTGAGGAGTCACATCTAATTGTACCATTTCACAATGAGGAAAACTGGTAGGAAGCAGAAAGAGACTGTGAGCTGAGAGGTACACGTTGGTCCTGCCCTGTACATCAAGGCTCCTTGGTTTCCATATGTGACATTCTGTCATTCCACAGGTCCAGAGAGACTGCAGAGAGAAAAGGATGTGAATCTCATCTCAGCTACGTGCCTGCCTCTCTCAGACAGTTTGCCAGAACTACTTGTCTGTTCCTGAGAAAGACATCAGGAAAGGGCTGTGTTTCAGGTGCCTGTCACTCAGAGCAGTGGTAACAAGCTGTGCATCTCTCACTGTTATCGACCATGAAAAATGCTTTAAATTAGCCAGATACCCCCTAGATCTCTACCACGTTCTGTTCTCTATCAAGAAAATTGATAAAGGCATCGCTCTTCCTCTGTCTCTTCCTATTGCACTACATTCACCTTGTGTTTAACATCATTGTTGGGAGCCTGTGAAGGATTATTGCAGTAATGAGGATAATTCATAAAGGGGCTTTGTGTTCTTCAGAGCTATTAGTGCCTGAACTACAACAGGGGCTGTCCCAGAGAGGGTGGAACACACTTCTCCGTGAACTTGGGAGTGTGCAGGTCTGGGGCTTGGTGCATGGAAATTCCTAACAGCATTAGTGACTCATGAACACCACATCAAGCCTGCTTCTGGATGCTGCTGCTGTAATCGAGCATGCTCATTATTTATAGGCTCCCAAATTAAGCATTCATTTATGCTGTGTTTGGAATAAATGGAATTAACAACATGCCTTTTGGTGAAAGAGCCGCAGATGCAAACAGAAGCGCTCGCAGCTTTCAAGTCTTGTGTTTGTTTACGTCAGTGAATGTGGACTGTGAGAACAACTTCCACTGCCGATTATTTTCAATTAAAGCTTGAGGAATTTTAAGAGGAAACTGTCACAATGCTGTGATCAGGGATATTATAGCCTCTGGATGCAAATTAGCCACCAAACTTTTCAGACAACAGATTTACAGGATCCGCTTCAAATGAATTGCCAACTGGCTGGGAGCACCTCCAGCTCTGAGTCTGCCTCCACGGAGGGTGGAGGAGGTGCTCTGAGGGTGTCCAGGCTGCTGGGCTGCAGGTGATGCTTTGCCTGGGACGAGAAAGGGATGGGGACAGCTTTCTGAAGTGTCCTTCAAGAATCTTTTCCAGCAGAGCATCCTCACTGCAATTGCTGGATGCAGCTCGGCTCCAGCTGATCAGTGCTCTCTCTTTCTCTCTCTCTCTCCCTCCCTCTCCCCAGCCACCCCCCGGAGCATCAGGCAGCCCCTGGACTCTGCAGTCAGGCAGATGAAAAGTGGGAAGCCAGGTCCAGGTTACACCAATTTATTCCAGGCAGACCAAAGGTGTGTTCTTAAAAAATGCATGTTGGTGTGGGATTGAAACAGAAAGGACTCGTGGTATTCAGGACTGAGGTCTGCAAGATTCAAAAATGCACAGAAAATTTACCTGCTGTCCTTTTGCACTGGCCAGTACTTACTTCTGCTTCTGTGAGCATTTAAGCATTCTGTAAGCATGTGAGTAAAAGAAAATACAATTTTTAACACTCCTCCAAGACATAAACACTGTTTCTTAGATTTGTGTCTAGTGTATAGCCAGTAGAGAGAAATCATTTTTCATTCTCCTTTTCTGTGGCATGAGATCTAATAGTAACTTCAGATGCTTAACAATTCGTGCATTTATTTTTAAGGCAATAAGACAGAGCCATTTATTCCCACAAAAGAAGTCCCAGTAAATTTTGGCAGTTAGTGTTTTTATCCTAATATACACTCTTTATTATAATTTCTTATGGGAACCAAAGTAATTTGGCTACTTAATGTTATCTTTAGCAAATCTAAATAAAAGAAACTTGAGCAAGATCTCCTGTGGCTCTGTAGCAGAGTTATGCTTCCTGTGCCACAGTCAGATAATACAGGCATCATGCCTGGTAAAGAATTTTTTATTTTGCTCCAAGAGCTTTTGATGTCCATAATTCTTACTGGCATGAGCTGCAGCTTAAATTCAGGATGGTTTTAAAGACCACCAGCAATAGCCTTTGGTAAATAGAGAGCATGAAGAAAGGATGAATTGTTTGTACTTTGGTGCCACAGCTTAGACCAGAGAAGAGTTGGGTCTAGTAGAGTAGTTGTTGGCAAACTGATAATTTGAAGGAATTAGTAAGTACCATTAATGCAGTGACCATGAAAAATAATGCAGTATGTGCAAAGCATTAATGAGTAAAAATCAAAAACCAAAAAACAACAACAACAAAAAAATCACCAAAGGCACAGCAGTGAGTGTGTTCAGCAATGGAACACTAAGGTGGGAGCAAAAGCAAACCAGAAAAATGCTGGCTTTTGTGCATTGTCCACCACAAAATCTCTTTATGGCTCTGCTGTAGATCTTAGTTTTCCTTCATCATAAACCAGAATAGATTAATTTCTCCAGCTGTGTAGATTGTAGAGCAATACCAGTAGTTTTATGTTCAAGTTTAATGCAGTAATCAGTCTTTTAGAGGATGATAAGCAATAAACAGCATGCAATATTTGAAGGCAGATGCCCTACTATGACCTACAGGAGGGTGGCTGTGGCAGAATAGCCAAAATGTTGTTTAAAAGCTTAATATTTAATTTGAAAGTTATGAAAAGTATTATGCTATTGAGCGATTAACAGCGTCCCCACTGAGACAAACTATTTTTACCAACCACAAGTAATTTCTTCTGGCCTCTTGTCTTCAAAAGAGATGAGAAAAGCAAACATTTTGCAAAGATTATGCATGAATATAAATTGTGCTAGGAGTTAAACTATCAGCTTGACCCCGTGTTAATCTGTGTGCGTGACACAGCTTCGAAGAGCCACAACTCCACGTTAGAGCAGCAGAAGCTCTAAGAACAGAAAACATCATTTGATCTTTGTTTGAAATCTGCAGTCGGTTTAGATTCAGCTGCCATTGTCATTCTTTTGTGTTTGTTTTCTGTAAATGTTTCTGTGCTCAAGCTCTATTAATGAAATTACATCCAGGAAGTAAATATTTATCTAAAACAGTCACCAAAATCAGATTGCGAATCCCATAATCACTTTTGGCATTGTCATTTTGTCCTGTTGTGACCATTGCCATCCAAAATGCATGCTGCAAGTCCCAGGGAGTCATACAACATTTATATAAATTACAGCATAAATGAGGAATTATGAAAAATTGATTGCAATGTACATTATTCAATAATTTGCCAACCAAGATTATTTGCTGCTGAGAGGCTGAGCAGATGTATCGACGTGACTGGATGCCCACCAAGAGAAAACGCTCAAGGAAGATTGTTTTTTGGATGCCTTTAAAACTAGTTCAGATATCAACAAAACTTTGATACAGACTTCTTCAGCAACTGGTAAAGCCACAAAGCAAAATGTTCCCAGGAAAGGCAACTTTTCATCCTTAAATAGCATTTTTTTTTCTTTTTTTTTTTTTTTTAAATTTCAGAAGGGACTATGATGTTCATCTCACTAGATGTAAAATACAGATCACATAGCTTATCATCCACAACATTTGCAGTGAGCTTCTGATTTCTAAGCAAGACCAAAGGCATCCACTCACTGGCCAAATCAGAATAAACTGCTGTTCTCTCTATAGTGTAGGGACAGAGGTTTCCAGATCTTGCTCCAAAGGTTTAAGAGTGCTGCTCTTTTTGCATGTGTGAAGTCCACTGTGTGTGTTATCTGCTTGGGAAAGATGGAGATCAATGGGATCTGTACTGCAGCCATGAAACATGGTCAGCTTGAAACCATATTTTCAGGGTAATTTGAAAAAAACATTGTGTTTTCTTTTTTGAGGGGAAGCTTTGAAAGAAACCTTACAACGCCGTTCTCTAAGTGACAAAGTACAATTGCTGTGTAAGAAACACACGGTGGAAAAGCATAAGGAGGAGAAAACTTGGCAGAAGCAACAATCCATAATTTAGAAATGATGCCGTCTTATCGCGCTCTGCAAATGTCATTCCCACCAGGAAGTTAAATTACTGCACCAAAGCACAGGCAAAGAGAGCAAAATGATGGCCCAGAAGTCTTGCTCTCACATGGCTGGGGGTGCATTCCCTGGGCTCTGTGCACAGCTGGATTAATGCCTGGGAGCACAGTCCTTGTGCTGTGCAGTCCTTGCCCTTGTACCACAGCACACGGGGGTTTTACACCTCCCACCCTGGAAACTCTGCTTTTTCCACAGGCAGAATTAGCCTTGCTCACAAGCTTTTCTTTGCTTTGTCTTCCCAGAGAGAAAAGATGCTGAGGTCAGATGTTTTTTTTAAAATTAAGCGAGACACAATGCAAAGTGTTTCCAAGGAGTAGAGGAAGGAAAGTGATATAAACCCCTCCCGTGTGGGCAGTAACTAGAGGATTCTTGTTGAAACATGCAAACATTCGGTATGATTGCCTTTCCTTGGGTTCTCTGCTGCTGTAGCTGCAGTTAATTTGTGCTGCAGGAGAAATTCCCAGCTCTAAGCAAGGGATAGCTGCCCCAGGTCTTACGAGCCAGGTATAACAGGGCATTTCCTCCTCCAAGAAATTTCATGTACCTTTGCTCCAGCAGATTCAACTGTCCCTCCCTGCCTGAGGTCTGACCTGCTCAGGTACAATCCAGTTCTAACCTTGAAGGTAGCAACATTCACCTGGGCAAGGCTGTATCCAGGTTTGGATTTGGGAGTGTATGCACCTTAGCTCAGCCATTGTGATGCCATTGGAGTTGTTTGGTTTTTACCCCAGAGCTGGATCACATCTGGCTGAGTAGAAACACCAGCTGTGGGGCTTAGGTCCTCCTGCACCTGCCTCAGGATTGTGCCTTTGGGAATATTTCAAATATAGCTGCGTTTTCAGGGGACAGAAAAATGTTCACGTTAAAAGTGTTTCTTAATTAACTGCATCTGAGTAAATAATTCACAGCGAATAATTAACGGATGGATTTAGCCACTCTCTTTTTCCTTCTCTTTCTTTCTTTTTTTTTTTTTTTTTTTTTTCTTTCCTGTGCACAAAATGTCCTTGAACAGATTGCAGGTTTCTTAACTTCCTACAGGAGTGTGTCTGATATTTTATCTGCCATTTTTATTGGGTTGTTTCGAATGGGTTCCTTACTTGCCTTAGTGAGATTTCTAAAGACAGGCACTGAAAAATAGAAATATTGCTATCTGCAGGGCAATTTAAGCACCCGTGCTAGGGGGAAAAGGAAACGTTAAGACTTAAACACATTTTTAGGGGTAAAGCTCATTTCAAGGTGCTAATTCTATGTGTGTGTTTAACAGACAGTGGTATTTCCTTTGATGGGCATTTCCTAAAGCATGGCAGCTGGATTCCAAACCTGAAACATATTCTTTCTGATCTTCATGGACCTTTTTCTGTCTGAAACCTCCTGGCAGAATCAAGTCCATTGCTAAACAAAGAACCTCACCCTGTGCAGGGGCAATGTCATTATTCAGTCCAAAACTGCCCTACAGGATAGTGTCATCCCAGAAACTGTGTGGCAGGGACAGCCAGCTGAGTCTTTGCATGTTATTCTGCCTAGAGGGTGGGCATTTCCCTTTTAGTTGGGAAATCATCACTTTTTGGGCTTTGAAACTCACTGCCGGCTCAACCCATCCATCTTTGTGGTGTTGCTTTTGCAGCACCATCACCCAAATGTAGCAGCTCCTCTTGCTTGCAGACAGACAGATGCAGCCTATTTGCTTCCTGCTTATATTTGCAGAATTTTTTGCATGAATCTGTTTTGGGCACAGCACAGTGAAGGGGCCCTGGAGCATAACCCAGCTGACTGGCAGTTCTGTGTGGATTTGGTGACACTGGGATTTCACCTGTTGCTCTGGGGGGCAGAGAAGACAAAGGAGCAGAGAGGCTGCAGGTTTGGTGATGCCTCTGGGTTGATGTAAAAACAGGGGAAAAGAAAGTGGGACAACAAAATACTCACATTTGGGGGATGAGTGGGTGGCAGCAGATCTTTCACCCCATCCCTTTGGATTGGTAAAAAGATGCTTCTGGATTCCTGGTGAGGAACATTTTCACACCTCGTGACAGGGCTGCAGGCACAATGCGATCCCAGCTTCAGCCCTCTGAGCTCTGGCTTGGAGCAATATGGGCAAAAAAAATGCCCCAAAGCTGAAGTGCCCCTTCTTGGATCAGCATAGCAGAAGGATAAAAAGGAGATCATTTGCAGGTGCTCCATGCGCCGTGTCTGGGGCAGGGAGTTTCAGCATCCTGTGGCTGCTAAGAGGAAAGGCTCAGCCATGTGGGTTAACAAATGTTGCTTCTCACACAGGAAAACCAACAGAGAGCAGCATATGGACTCTGTGACAGGAGTGACTGTAGGGTGCTGGACTCCACTGATTTGATGGTTTTCCTTACATCCTCCTTAGCTGTAAAATTCTAATAAAGAAGAAAGAGGCCATTATATTAATGGCATTGTAGGGATTGCAGCGTGATCTCTAAGGACTCATGGGGATTCCTCTGATGTCCAGAATAAATTCTCTTCTATTCTAATGACCATAAACGACCTCTCTCCAAACCTGGTATTGATGAAATAGCTTTAATGTTTCAACATCAATGCTCCAAGCTTTGCTGAACAGTGACATTAATCTGCTATTGCACAGCACATGGGGAAGAACAGCCAAAAAAATATGCTGGCACTTACAAAGTTATGCAGCTTTCTAGCCTGACAGCCTTCATGGTATTTTCCCACCAAGTGGGAACAAGTCGTGGGATACAAACGACAGAGAGATCTTCCTTTAAACATGATGGAAGGAATTCAGAAGTGGTTGGAAACTGCATAATTTCAAAGAAAACTGTGTAAACAGAAGAAGTTTTTAGAAAAGTTGGTGTACCTGTGCTCCTGTGTTTGCATCTGTCAAGTTACAATCTATTTTCTTCTTGCTAGCAAACGGTTTTGATTACTTACCATATCTTAATTAATATGCAAACACAGACATGAATTTTCACAGCATAAAAGCAGAGCCATTGCCTGATTTATGATTTTAATCAGGTCAGCCTTAGTTGATATGCAGTAAGAAATAATTAGCTGGCTGTTTGTACACAGAATTGCATTGTACCTAACCCTTCAGAGTCAGCTTTTCCTGACACTTCAACCCCCTCCTGATTTTGTTTTCTTAGCACTCCTTCTGGTCTCGAAATAGGAGCATGTAGTAGTTTGCCACCTCTGAGGTCATTGTCCTCAATTCTTAACTAAGAATTGGTCATTTGCAAATCATTTGCAGGCCTTAGGAATAGCTCTGGTAGAGAATTGGCTGAAAGACTGAATTAAGGGGTTGACAGATTATCACAGTGGCCAAAAGGATCGCCCAGGAAAATCCCTTTCTGAGTATTTCAGAACAGTTCTTGCTCTCTGCCTTGCCTTTTCTGACGTTACCAGTGTGTTTCAAAAGCATGTACACGTATTTTAAGTACACCTAGGGGCTCGGACAAATAGGACATATCGGTATTGACTGGTCTGAAATGGACCCCAGCCTTTCAAAAACAAGGGCATAGATAGAGGCTTCCCTCAGAAAGGGAAATTCTGCAGTTACAAAGAGAGTGGCTCCTTCCCCCACTCCTCTCCCAAAATCCCAGCTGTACCAGTGTCCCTGCCAATGAATTATGCTGCTGTTTCTGTTCTGTGCAAAGAGGGGTTTAGATTACAAGGTTATCAATTGAATCAGTTTTATCCGTGTATTTTGTGTGCCTGGCACCACCACGGTCGCTGCTGGACATTTTATGTCACACTGCACCATGAGAGGTGTAAATGCTGTTGGTCTGTGGCTCTTACCTGTTGCCTCCACGCTAGTGTAGGAACTTTAGAAAGTACCGAAACTTGTCCGGAATCTTGAGTCTCATTAACCCTTTGTGAACACCCGTAAGCCTCTCGTGTTGGAGCCCAGGCAGAGGACATGGTTTCTAATGCTGCTCCTCTGCAAACTAATTGATGTATCTGGCACCAGTCAACTGACATCAAAACACTTGTACAGATGTGAGGCTCTGTCTAGACTAGATAATTGCTTCCCCTTTTGGCTTGATTTCCCCGGTTGCCAAGCTGGGTAACATTTAACCTTGACTCCTGGAGGCACAGCCCCTGCCCAAGCCCTCCTAACGAGGAGCCATCCAGCAAGTTGACATGACAAGACCACGTTAATCTGAGTCCTCTGCCCGTGAGGCTGCTCGCACTGCTCTCAACGCTGATGCACGCTGCATTAATCCTCTTTCTGTCCATACATCTTAATTCACCCTCAGAGCACGGCTAAGTTCTTTTGTTAATTGTTTTCTCCCTGCCTCCCCCCGCCAAGCCAAGTTCATTCTGTGAACAGCACCGATGCGGCAGGTTAATAACTATTGATGTTGCCACGTTAATAATGGTCCTGCTGCCCATGAATCTGAGCCTCCCCCTCCACGAGGTGCTGGACAAGACCCACTTAATCATTACATCTCCCTGCCCATGGATCTCAGCTCACCCCGTGAAATGTTAATCATTCTGACTGGCTAATCACCACCATTTCTCAGTGTCCAAGGGTGTGAGTTCGGCTCCAGTGTCCTTGTCACTCCTTGCCATCTCCCAGTGCTCACAGACTGCCGAGGACAGGCGTGTCTCTGCTGATCACTTCAACCCCTCTCTGTACGCCCGGAGGATGAGGAGCTCCCCGTGCTGTCCCAGCGATGCCCAAGGCACTTTATCCTCCTTCCATCCCCACTGCAAATCCTTCTCTTCAACAGCAAAGTTTCCCTGGCAGCTGCCTCGGTGCCAGCAGCCGTGTGCCACCTCTCAGAGCGACACGTTGAGTGACAGAGTGTGTCTGCCCGCAGAGCAGCCCGCTCCGTGGGGTGCATGCTGAGCCCCCGAAAGGTGAGCCCGGAGCTCAGGGATAAGCATTAACTCCATGAGACATTCCTGCTCCTGCCGCTGAGCTGCCCCGGTGTGCTGGGCAGGTCTGATAGGGCTGAAAAACTAAATAGGTGTTGATGCGGTGCCACACGCTGTTCCCTTATGCTGCCTCCAGCATGGGGCCCGCTGCTTTTAATGAACATTTTCAGCTGGTAATGCCTCTGCCTTCACCAGCCGGGATCATTGTGGGAGCTGGAAGGGAAGATCAATCTCAACTTTAGGGCGTTGTAAAGTCCCACCACTTTCCCACCTGCGCCTGCAGGATGTGGTCGTGATGGAAATGGCATCAGGGAGCTGTTGGAGCCACACAAATTGCGTGAGACGTTTTGTGAGCTCAAGCCCATGTCTTTAATGCAGACATACAATTGCAGTGAAGGCTCTGCAACTGCGTGTGGTATTTGAAGAACAAACTTGGCTCACTGTCAGCAGGTTTCCCCCACGTGCCCTGTACAGCTCCTCCCAAGGCTCCTTCAAGTTTGCTCTGCAAACCCAGCTACCTTCAGCTGCAAGCAGAACTGAGCAGCAGCTTTAAAGGAATCTGCTGAAAGCAGCTTTGTGAGCCAAAGAGGCAGAAGTAACAGCATGAGGCAAAACCTGAAAGGAGCGCCTCTTTCTTCAGAGCCAGTATCAGCAGGCATTTTTGGGAGGCACAGATCATCTTTCCTGCTGAATCCCAAGTGCTGCCCTTTCCCCAGACACCGGGGCAGCTCGCTGTAGTTTTATTAGGTGGCACAGTAAACTTGTTGTCAGGTTCTTGTTTAATTTTTCAATTCATTTCCTCCCCCCTCTCATCCTCAGATTGATTTGGGAGTTTAGTTTAATAAACAGGCAGTTAGGTTGATTAAAAGTGGCATCTTTTCTGCTGTGGCAGAGGCAGACTCAGGGGCATTTCATGCATGTGCTTTGAGAATAAAAGACTGTCACTCCTGGGTACAGTGGTAAATAACTTTTTTTCCCCAGCAAAATACTGAGAGTTCTTTCATGCAGATAACTTTATGTTTTATGAAAATGCAAGGGAAAGGGAAGACTGGTGTTTTGGAAAACAAGAAAGAAAAAGGTGGAGGGAGGGTGACTTATGCCCAGTGTAACAAATTTAAATAAAGCAAACTATGAAAAGATGAAATTAAATGCAACAGAAATGTTGAATTAAAGGGACAGCAGTTAACAAAGACTGGTCTTGAAGAGATTTATGACGATTTTTCCCACTGGTGTAATTGGAGGAGTGTGGAAAACCAGTGCTGCTGCTTTTGTACAGTGCCAGGAATGGAGGGAGCAGATACACCCTTTTATCTGCCCATGTTAAGCTGCCTGGTTGAGGTTGTTAGAGCAGGTGAGAGGAGCTGAATGTTCCATGGCCCTTCCTGGGTAATGGGAAGTGACAGCCCCCAGCACCTGAGCTGCTGCTCTGCAAAGGGAGGCAGGTAAACAGACCAAATTTTCATTATTGTTTGTAAACATCTCATTTGCAAACACAAAGCAGAATTTTAGGACTTCACTTCTGGGATGCTCTGAGCACACAGCTCCCAGTCTCTTCCTTCTCTGATTAGCTCTGGAGTGAAGCAGCCCAGCCTCAGTCCCCCAGACAGCTCCAGCCCTTCACACAGATTTAAAACATCTCCATCACTGTAGCAGATATACCGTGCATGGACAAGGAAATCACATTTTTTCAAGGAGCTCAAGAACAAAAATCTCATTCCTAAAGGTAATTTCAGCCATGTTTGCATTGCCATAAAGCCCAAGAATAGGAGCCAGCCTGCTGCTTCTACTCACCTGAAATCTCAAAATGTAAGCTTTTAAATACTGTGGGGTTTTTTTAACCAGGCCAAGAAGCTTTCTCCAAGCCAAGATCAGAGCACACTGACTATATTTACCACATGTAATTCATTTTAAGGACAGTGACAAAAACACTTATCTCCAGAAACATGAAAGCTGGAAAGAAGAAAAGGCAGCAGGGACATAAAGTATGAACTATCAGAGCTTTTCTCATAAGCCTAGCTGTATGAGAAATGAAAATATTGAAATTTCTAGTTTGGGTGTGTTGTTCTTGGAGAACTTCAGTAACCAGACTGGTGTGGCACCAGGAGAAGGTATGAAGTGATCCTATTGGTGCCATTAGGATTTGTTCTGTGGAATCAGCAATCCTCATCCTCTGGTGTACATGCTGCAGTTTTTCCTGTGCTGCTGTGTTTGTATCCCATACCTGCCAGGTGACTCTGGTTTGCTGAGGTTTTTCTAGTCAGAATTACAGCAGGATCTCTTAGTGCTGGAGATGTGATAATTCGGGTGTGATAACTTCTCAGCCCTCTCCGGGGTTATCTTGTGAAATCTGTTAAGCCACATGTTTCTGACTCTGTTCATGGACTCCTCAAGATAAAGGCTTTTTGGCTTTTATTTCAAAAGCAAATGTTTATTTGTTATCAATAGTTCAGGCTCACCAACTGCTGGCATTTTGAACTTGCAAATAGCTCTGACCAGCAAAAATTTGTATGTTGACCATCTAATGCTCATGGTTTAAGGGGGAAAGCCAAGTGTGGTACTTAATCCAGTCCCCAAAATTTCCTCCATCTGAAACCTTGAAGTAGCTCAAAATCAAGGGATAAAATAAAACAGAGGATCTTCTGGCTTAAGGGACTGGGAGGATTTTCTCCAGCTTCCTGACAGTGGTTCAGGATTTGATTCCACAACACCCTGCACCTATCCCTTCTTAATACAGAGACTTCCCAAGTTATTAAATTCTGTATTTCCCCTCATCCCTGAGAGCTCTGCAGACACGTCATGGCTGGGCACCAGCACCAGGTCCTGCCTCCCAAAGGGTCTCAATGATCAGTGCCACCTCAGACCCATCCCTTCCCCAGCCCATCCCAGATGCACACCCAGTGCAGGCTCCCTACTCTCAAATTTTATCTTCTCCAGCTCCCTAAATCCTCTTTTTAAGATGAACATGATAAAATAATGAGGAAAATGTCATTTGTGCACGTCTGCCCCTGCTCATTTCCCAGTCTCAGACTTGTTTGGGAAAAAAACAAAAGGTAAAATCACCATCAACAGGGTTATCTGTAACAAATACATTTAGGAGTCTGGTGCAAATGAAAATGAGGAGCCTCTTGGGAAAAATGCACACTTTATTTTGATTTTGTATTAAAACTCTCACCATGTGAGTTTGCTTGGATTTGCACAGGCCTTTGCGAAATTACTTTAAAAGAAAAGATCATTTCCAAGCCAAATTATCTGCTGGGCTGAATAATTTTCCTGATTTTGAATGGATTTTTTCCAGGAGAAAATCTGGCCCATCTTGCTGAACCAAATCACAACTTGGACCGTGGGCCTGGAAGCAGGACACATTTGGATGTTTTAACCTCCAGTGAATAGCAAATAGAGGATGCTGATGTCATTCCAGTGCAAAATAAAATCAAACAATATGTGTAATGAGCTGATTTAATATGCAGCTTTGAAAATAAAATCGCTTTCCATTTTCTCACAATCCATCAGGGCGTCAATAGGTCTTTTATGGCTTCAGCAGATTGTTATTGATAGTGCACAAAAATGCAAATCACAGGCTTATGGGGGCTCCATAAGTTTCTTGTGGATATTCCAGGACAAGTCAGGTTAGATGTGCAGTGGCACAAGGGAAGGGTGGGCAGGGTGGGAAAAACCCTGATGACCCCTAGGCATCCTGGAGATGCTCACATTTCATCAGAAATGGTTACACCCATGAATTAACTTAATCCAGTGGAGCTCCACATGGGTTTCCCAGTTCATCACTATGAATAGCTTTGAATAAATTTGGTGTAATTCATCTCCAAAGAGAATAAGATGAATTCCAGTGCAGCCATTCCTATCCAGAACTTCAACTGGCCACAATTCTGGTTGATACTTTCAAGGGATCAATTTCAAAATTTGGTTTGGATTTGCCCTCTTGAGGCCCCCTGTATGTGGAAATCCTGATGCCTGTCACTACGTCCACACAACTTTAAAAAAGTCATAATTGCCAGTGGTGTCCTGTCCCTCCATTTCCTGCAGTTGATCAGTAAATATTGTACCTATCCATCCCCCACCCAGTGAGATTGGTGTGTTTTGCTCCTCACTTTTGAGTGCCACTCAAAGCTTATTACAAAACCAGTATAAAATAGATCTTTATTTTGTTCCTGATGTCAGATCTTCTCTTGTTTGGAGCCATAGCATCTACCCATACAATGGTTACAGTGCATTTTCACCTTGAGGTCTCTGGGGATTACTAACCTATTTATAAGGAGTGTTATGGACTGCAGGAGTATTTTGTAGCCTTTAAGAAGATCTTTCTCTGAGTGCTTCAATTTAAGACCCATTAATAGAGATTGGAGAAATTTTCTGTTCTCCTTCAGATTCTGGATGTTTTTGTCAGTATGAGAACACAGCCACATTTTTCAATATTAATGATCAGCTGTAAAAACCTGACACAACATTTTTAGAGCACTATAACTAACCCTTTTATTATCAAGTTGCAATGGTTTGCATCAAATATGTATCATCTGTAGTTAACTTTAAAACTTCTACGGCTTGATGGTGGACTAATTAAGTTTATAAATATATGGGTTTGTTTGAAATACTGAGGACTCTACATGGAGGATGTAGAACTGCCTGCCAAACCTTTCCTGCTGGAACAGCTCTGACAGTGTATCTCAGTTCACAGGTGGGAGCAGAACCTGGGAGTTGAATGATGGCTTTGCCTGTAATATCAGCTTAGGGCACAAACCTGTCTGCTGGGATGGCAAATTGAGCTTATCAGTCACTTGACCCATTAATAGAGCTTAAAATTCTCCTGTGCTGGACTTGAGGGGCTGCAGTGCTGCCTTGAACTCCTGGGAATGTAGCTTTCAGAGGTCTTGCATAGTGACAGTCCTCTGGGAATTTTCATTCTTGAGGAAATAAGAGGAAAAGGGGTGAGGAGATGAGGAAAGGATGAAAGAGAAGCTCTCTGGACTCTCAGGTAACAGACTACAGGAAAGCAAAATGGGCTCAATCACAGTGCCTTGGCTAAATTGCATAATGGAAGTGCTGGAGAGATAATTAAAGCCTGTTTTGAACTGCTTCACCATGTTTATCCTCAGTGACTTGCCAGAAAAAGGAATTGGTACGGGCTCATCAGCAACTGCCTTTCTTGTTTTACCAGAGCAAGCTCTCCTCTCTCTGATGCTTTGGCAATGATCCTACCCTGCCCTCACACAGCATCCCCTCCTAAAGGCCTGGCAGGGTTTGCAGTGACCCCATGGCCCCTCTGGGGCTGGTTTTGAAGGGAGGCACAGGAAAGGTGGAGGGACCTTCTGTGCACCCCCAGCACCACTGGCTGGGGAGCCTGGCTGGTCACACCCTCTGGGCAGGCTCAAAATACCTTCTGCAGAGCTTGTGGGGAGTGGGATGATCGGAATATTTGCTTTAATTGTCCCAGCAGTGCCCCTAAAATATCTTTTGTGCATGAAATGGAACCACTTGAAAGAGTTGCAAAGGTCTGACCCTGTGCTAGATGTACCAGTGCTGGCCTTGGGAGCAATCCCAATTATCCCAAATATTCCTGAGGTATTTTTTAATGTTTTTAGGTGACTGGTACCAGTGATGCAAAGGTATGAATGAATAACCTTGCTGTGCAGCACTGGCTGCATCCTTTTAGCAGTCTTAGAAATTAAAAACGTGGCTTTGAGAGGCATCACAAATTGGAGCTTAATTACAATGCGTTGAGAAAGCTCGAGTGATTGGGATTTCTGAGCCTTCAATCCGAAGGGGGGGACTCACTGAAGCAATTCCAGCTGATTACAGATATTCTGAACTTGCCTTGTCTAAGTGAGTTTAATTTTTTCACCTGTCATTTATCTGCTTTTGAGAAGCATAATTGCAACATTTGTTCAGAGCTATAAGCCTCTGGAATGGCAAAAGGATTTGGGGTTTTTTGTTTGGATTTTGGTGGTTTTTTTTTTCTCTATGCAAACATTAAAAAACAAAAGGAGAAAGGAAAGACTATTTTTGAGACAGACTGCCACAGACACATGCCTGTGCACAAACACATGGCCTCTTTTAGTTTTTCTTTCTTTATTTTAATATCTTAAAAACACATATATCTCTGGGGAAAGCTTAATAAGGAACAGCCAGCTGAAGCAAGGATTTTAGGAGCAAAAAGAAGGCGGGGGACACGTGCTATAGAGACAGCAGTTCAAACAGTGAAAAAGAGAACACAGCTGTGCACATCACAAATCCACAGCTGGGCAAGTGGAAAGAGAATATTCCCACATCTTCCCTTATAAATCTTCCTTCACCTTCAGATCGCTTAGTTTTTTGTTGTGCAGAATAATTTTATATAGCGAGAGAGAGAGAGAGAGTTATTTGCATTTTGCTCCTCCTGCTGTTTGTGATATCTAGGTCAGTTATACCTACCAAAGCCCCAAAAAAAGGCACTGAGGATTTCTTCACTGTCTTTCCTAGCAGGGTGTTTTTCTTATCCTTCAAAGTCAAGGATTTTCCAGGCTAAAGAACAAGGGATGCCTTAGCTGTGGTTGCATAAACCAGAACACAGAGAAACCCAAGAGGAAAAGCCAGCACAGACTCTGTGTCCAAAAGACTCCCAGGGGCAAGGTCTGAGGAGAAGGTGAGAGCAGATTTGTTTGGAAAGCATCTCTCAGGACCTCAGCTGAGCATCCAAACAAGCCAGGCTTGGGCTTGTAACTCTTCTGGGAGTGGGGATAAAGGAGCAAAGCATTGAATCTTCTGCAGCTTCAGGAGTTATGGATTTCCTCCCCATTTTTAACCCAAGTTAAAGACAGAGCAGCACAGATGCTGTTCATGCTTCTTCTCAAGGTTGGAGTCTGAGCAGCTCAGTAGCCAAAGCAGGCTTGGTAGAAGGACTCTTCAATACAAATCCAAAGAGATCAAATATTTTTTGGTTAAATTTTCCACAGAAATGTGCAAACTTGGCACCACAGCATCAACAAATGTTCAAATGTTGAATATTCTGATTCCTGTTTAAACTGAAGCTGGGCTAGGAAGCTTTTGGTGTTTGTGTGTTCCTGGGTTTTGATTCAGAATAACTGATCATAAAACCTGTGTAGTGCTGGTCTACATCTGCAAAAGAACAGGTGCCACCACTCACACACTGGAAATTGTTCTCCAGAGTTGAGCCTTAGTAACAGAAACTAGAGAGCTTTGCTTGTTCTGGCTAAAACAAGACGTTTTCATGTGAAGTAAAACACTGATGTGCCTTTTGCTTGAATAATACACACGACCTAAAAACATTTAAAAGGAGCATTTCCAGCAGCCAGTTTTGGTCTGCAGTATCCCAGTCCTTCAGAGCTGCAGTACATCCTTAGAAAATGCAGCAGAAGAGAGGGAGAACACCAGGATTCTCCCTGGGCGAAGGAAACATGGTTAGATAGAAGAGAGAGAATGGCATTGTGGCCACCTCCAGGTTGGAATTTCTGTCTCTTTTGCTATAGTCAAGTGGAAGATTACCCTTTAGTTCTAATAACCATAGAAATATCATATTTTGGGAGCACCTATCTCCAAATGAAAGGTGACAGCTTTGGGATGAGTCTAGATATTATTGCTGTTCTAGGAAGGAAAGAAGCTGGGCCTTACATCATTATAATAAAAGTTTATCTATCAATGTAGTAAGAGTAGATCTTTCTCATACCAAATCTGAACAAGTTAATGTCCATTTTTTTTTACTGCACAGTGGGGCTGAATACAATCCCTGCTATAATGCTAGTGAAGCTAAGCCAAGGATAAATTATGTTAGTGATTAATTCGTCTGAGAAATCTGTGGATAATGTGGGAGACTAAAGAATGGGCATGTGGAATTCACCACATGATAAAAGCTCCCCTGCTTGTCTTCCTCCCCCTGTCCATGCCTCACATTGAATAAGACAGTCTGCTTCCCCAGAGGTGGCTGAAAGTTCTGTTTTCCACCAAAAATAAAAAGAGAAAAGTTTTGCAGTCTGTTTCAAAGGGGTTTTTTTTAAAATATTAATGAGAAAAATAATAAGAATGAAAATGTTTTAATTTTCTGAGGGCTCCCCAGAAAAAAAAAGAGTGAAAGCTGATAACTATTCTCAAGTTTCTAGTTAATTCTTTTTAATGCTTAACTTGAAAACAATCTCTAAAAAGACAGATTAGGTCTCAGCTTTGTAGTTCTAAACACCCTGAAGACATTAGATGCCAATTTATAACAATGAATCATTTCTGTTTCTAAAAAAAGACTATTTTGAGAAAATATTTTTAGCTGTTCAAATCAGTGTTTTTCAACAAGCACTGTAAGAAAAGATTTTTAAATGACCAGCAAGTAGAAATCAGAGTAATCTGAACTCACTTTTGCCCAGAATCTGTGAGCTTCCATTACTGCGTGGTGGGCTGACACAGAGGGAAACATAATTAGTACAGCACAAAATAGCAGAGTATTGACACCCTGTCATTGGATCAACCAGATCCATTCTGGAGGCTCAGGGAATAAATTGCTGTGTTAAAATACGATGTTTTCTTACAAAACACACTAATTTCCTCTCTCAGCATATTTTAAAAATAATTTCCCATAACCAGAACTTAGGTGCAGCTTCTTTTTTCCGGGCTGCCTGTACAACAACTGGTACAAGGCCATTTTAGAGGGGATGCAGATCTCAGAGTTGGTGTCCTTGGGTGACAAGGGACAAGTGGCAGAACAGACTTCAAACATGCCTTACAGCACCCTAATTATCTCATGTCTGGATGCCTATCTACAGTAATCTAGACAAGTCTGTAATTTGCTTTTCAGTACAGCAGGATGAGTCTAATTAAATATTGTCTACTGCATAGCGTGGCCAAAAAGCCAAACAGGGCCACAGTCTATCAGAATTGCTGGCTGCAGCCAGGTTGCTGTCTTAGCCTCCACTGTTGTGCATGTGCAGTGATTTTGGGGGCAGATATCACTTTGTGAAGCTTAGGAAATTGCTCGTGTTCTCTCTCTGTGGTCTCAGAGGTCTGTCAGGGAACGAGGAGAGCTGGAGATGCGTTTCCTCAGTCAAAAATATACAGGTCAAAATCCTGCTCTTTATCTATACCAGGACTCAGACTTGGGAATTTGCATTTTCTCATCTTTGTAAGCCACTCTTAAGTCCCTTTAGTTTTCTTGAGTTAAAGCTTGTGACAGTCCAGCAGCCTCCCAGCAGCAGCGAAATGTTGTCTGGATTTTTCATTCCAGCGGTGTAAGTAGTTAATGTCATAGGATTTTCTGCTCCATCTTAAGCTCAGTGATAAGGCACTTCAATTTATTGTCCCCTTGTGTAAGGGATCAAGTGACTAACTGAGCTCTGGGAGGGCATCAGTGATGCCTGTTGGTTTATGGATGTGCCCTATTTCCAGGAGTCATGACTGCTCTGGCCATTCCTCATGTGCCTCACTGGCCACAGCCATGTCATCATGGATATTGTACATCACTGAGGTCTGCCCAGATCCTTCTTTTTTTACCCTCCAGGCTACCTCACTTTTTCCTTTGCATGTTGTCTTCTCCTCTTTCTCTCCTTCCAGCATTTTCCTGGCCCCAGTATATCAGACTTGTTCCCATATGATTCCCACTAATTACAGAGCTACTTTGCTGCTTGGTGCTATCACCTCTTTTCTAGCTAGTTATTTTAAAATACCATTAGCTGGAAATACAGCATCCTTCTGCTTTGGGCCTCAAGTCCACTCAGTAAGGATTTTATAGTCTTAAAAAATGAGGAGAGAAAAGGAAAACAGCAGAGGAATACAAAAAGAACCCTCTGGGAGTAAGGTTGTCAGAAAGTCATGGCTACTTCATAACTCTGGGCATTAGTCATTTTTCTTGCCATGGGTGGTCCCAGTATGGGCTGAATTTTGAATATTTTTTTTTTTCTTATTGTTCAGCAAAGATGTGACATTGTGGAGTGCTGGAGGAGGGGTGAGACCTGCAGGTGCTTGCCCTCCATGCCATGGGAGGGATGAATCTTTCTTTCTAACCTGAGATCCTGCTTGTTCTGAGCTTATTTTGGTGCCTTGTGGGAAACCCCGGCTGTGCTGGAAGAAGGCTGATGCAGATGTGCCTGGATCAAGGATAAAGGAGAAGTTTGTCCCTTTGTGTAGCTGCTGTGGACTGATAAGGCAGAAATCTAAAAGGTAGGAAAATGTGAGCCAGATTAATTGGTGCAGTAATTCAGAGGAATGAACTGAGAGCAGTGTGGCAGCTGCTGGTGGTGTTTGGATGATGGAGTGGTCACCTCCAGAGCGCGGAAGGAGATGATTCTGTTGGTTTTCTTAAAACCAACCAATCTGAGTGGTTACAGTGAAATATGGAGGTGTGGTTCCTTCCTGCTCGCTGCTGCCTGAGCAGGTGGTGGGGAAATGCTGCCCCATTTCACATCACTCCCTCCAATGTGTGACAGAGCACCACGAGCAAACCCTTGTCTGGGGAAGTCCTGTAAAAACCAGGAAAGCTGCAGCTGTGCCAGGCCTCCTGTGCTGTGGCTCTGATGCCATGGAGCCCATGCTGAGCAGAATTGCTGGCCCAGATGTCTGTGGCCCTTGTTTTGATGTGCCCAGATGGTTCCAAAGGGCTGAATTTCACTGGGTCGCTCCTGAGCTCAAATTACACCCACCAGCACTGCTGTGCATTAACTGAAGCTCATTAGAAGGAAAGGGGAAATACACATATTTCAAAAATATTTTATTTGGAATACTAATCTTAATTTAGAATTCATGTTAAGCCGTTGAATCCTTGGCAACTAAAATGAAAACACACTGAATCATAATGAAATACAGTGCTACTGTATTCCATTATACACCACACCAGCATGACAGCAGCCTTTTCTCTTTCTGAAAATAGGATTGCTTACATTTTATTTTTATTTATTTTAGGGGAACAAGTGAGAAAGCATTTCATAACGAAATCCAGCTGTTAGCTCATGTCTTGCTGCGTGTTGTGGTAGCTGTGAGAAGGGAGAGGAGGACTGATGACAGCACAGAACTCTAGCAAGTGTTTTACTGCTTGGTATTTCCATTCTGGGCAGTCTGGAGAGCCAAGTAACAGAGAGCAGGGATGCCAGTGCCTGGCTGGGGGCTGCAATATACAGCTCACAGGCCAGAGAAGTGATCCAGTGTGCTCTACATCATCACAGCACTGGAGGTAGAGAACACTGCGGTGATATAGAGGAATAATACACGGCTGGTGCTGCTTTATGGCAAACAGTTGCTGTGCAGCCATAATTCCTGCAGGAATTAACACACCACAGGCTTCACCCTCCACCCTTCTGTAGAAACAAGCAGCTGCAGACAGAATAGGGATTCTTGAGGACACAAACTGGTGCAAAGCCCTTCTTATCCCTTCCCTTGACAGATGTAAGATTGGGGTTGAAGACTGAGGCTGGGTTGCTTTGGGAACTGCAGTTCAGAGATACTGATGGAGCAGAGAAGAAATATATAGCACCCTGAGTGGGCTGAATCATCCCAGTTGGTTCACTCCCCTTTATGCTGAAGCACTTTATTTTTAACAAACACCCTGAGATACAGAGATTTAAGGCCCAATAATAGCATGGTGTGAATGAATCAGTCTAGTAACACCAGACACTGCCTTGGAAATGCACCATACTTGCCTCGATAATTACTAATTTTAAGAAAGTAGATTATACCAAATGCCCTACATTTTAAATTTCTGTTTTCATGAGGAGTGTTCCTTTTGTGGGATACAGCAGAGAAAATAGCAGTCTTGAAGAATCACGGGGAAATGTAAAGAGCAGAAGGACAGGAAAAACTTAAATATAGGGGTGTTCTGTTTGTATTGTAGTTCAAACCAGCTCCAAGTTGCCTGTAGGTTATGGATTCCTTTCCTCAAAGATGTTACCAAGAATTATCCAGCTCAGGGGAAAAGTTAAGGGCAGTCAGGACAGGATGCAATATAAATTCACAATTCTCCTCACCAAGATGTCAGTCACGAGTCAATTTTCCTTTGGACTTCAGATTTCAGTTAGTTCTGCTTGCTGTGTCCTTCATCCTGCTGGATAAGCACCTGAAATACCCCCTTGCACTGTCTCTGTCCTCTGCTTCATTAAAGAAGTGAAAAAGCAGGAGATGCCACATAGAGGAAATAGGAATTACAAGGGTGGAAGGGACCTTGGGAGATCATCTAATCCATCTCTCTGCCTCAAAGGAGGTGAACACGTAATTAACTGCTCCTAAGGTCTGTCTGCCTGATCTGTTCTTCAAAACTTACTGCATGGGGATTTCCATCACCTCAGAGTTTAGCCCAGTGTTTAATCACTTTCACACTGGAGAATTTTCCTGATTCTCTAACTAAAATCTCCTTTGCTTTTATGTAAGACCCTTGAGACCGATTTTCATGCTTTTCCCATACTTTGTGAGAACTTTTGTTATTCTTGTGGTTCTCCATTGGACTTTTTCTCACTGGCCTCTAAACTTTCACCAAATGCCCAGGTTAATCTGTCACTGCTGCCTCCAGCACTGGGAAGAAGATGAAAATTATTTCATAGTTCATTTTCAGGTAATGGCTGAAGCTATAGCTTAAAGATATTCAGTTCAGCTTCTGCAGTTTGGTCACTTAGCTTCCCATTTCAGATAATTCCACTAAATATTAATCTAGAAAATATTCAATTTTCCCTTTTGGAGAAACATTGCTTATAGATTTTTCTTTAAGTTTGCTTTTAACTTGAAGAAAATAGACTCATGTGAATTCACTTATAGCAAAATAATTTCCTATAAGTAGAGTCCCTATCTGAATTTATTGCTCCCCTAAAGCCAAATATTGAGGATCTTCTTTACCCAGAATCCATGCAGCAAAGAAATGTGTTGATAACCATAATCAAGTATCTGAGGCTCACTGTAAGAAGGAGCATTTGTTTTCCTATTTCCATCTAGAACATTAAAGCCTTCCTACTACAATTCCTGTAGCCATAACTGCAGTGTCATTCACATCTCTAATAACATCATACAGATTTCTGTTCATCTCATATCAGATACAGCAGCAGCTCATCTTGTTTTTCATCTCTGTCTTCAAAGAAGGCATCATTGTTCTGAAGATGCAATGATCAGCTTATCTGAAGTGTCCTGAAGAGATATTGGCTCTTTTAACAGCATTTTTATCAGCTCTTTAATTACTTGGAATTTTTGTCATGCAGCCCACAAAGCTGTGTACACATCATGGAGAAGATTCTGAGCTTCCCTCAAGCTGCTAGAATGAATGAGGGTTTGGACAGGGAGCAGCTTCAGATGGCCTGCTGCTGCATTCCCAGGTACAACCCCAGGGAGAGATGTCCTAAAATCCTCTGTGGATCTCTGGACCCAGGGAAACACCCAGCTGCAGATCCATTTTTCCTTGTTTGACTCCCCTGAAATGCCTCCCAGCTCTCTGCAGTGTGCTAGCAGGGGATGCCAGGCTTTTTCATGCTCAGAACATCTTATTCTGCCTTAACCTGAATGTGCTTTAACATCTTAACTTGCCTTCCTTACCTTTCACCTTAGCACTTTCTCTGGGCTCCATTCCCCCAACCCATTGCTCATATATTTCCTGATGAAAACTTGGGAACTGAAGGACTGAAGTTTCTGCATTTTGGAGCAAATAATGCTGGCCAGAGACTGTCCCTTGCTGGCACAGAAGCACCAATGTATCAGCCTTATCTAACTAGTGACAGCCTAATATTAATGTAGCTAGAGAACCATTTTGTTGTTTATTGGAGACAAAACTCCATCCGAAGTCCAAGAATGGTTTTGCCTAAATAAATGGTGTATGGTAGCTGCAGATAAAAATAATCATCTGTCTAGTTAAAGTGAAAGATGAAGTGAAAGCAGGGATTTTGTGGGGTTTTGAGCTTGTTCGTGCTAGAAAAGTAAAGTTTAACTCATGTTAAGCAACCAGGTTTGTTTAAAGTGATGAGTTTTCCTGCATGGCAACAACACCTGGATGTGCTTCATTACCCTTGTCTGGTACTTCTCTGCCCCAGTGAATGGCAGCAGAGAGGCAGCAAAACCCTGGCCACAGGGTGGGATCCACAGCTCCCAGCCAGCAGAGCTGAGACCCACAGAGATGGCTGTGGGTCCCTACTGTCACCAACAGAAGGAATAATTTGGCCAACAAGGGGGCAAGAATGAGCTGCGATGCAAAGTGCCTGAATGTTTCTAGTCCTCATGAAGGATGGTTGAATTTGGCTCTGGGGGCTGTGGATCCCAGAATTTGCTTAGTGAAGGGCAGCCAGGCAGCACAGATGAGGTACAGGATCATTACCTTGGCAAGGAGCTGGACCAGCACAGTTCACTCACAGGCATCCCCAGCTTTGTGTAGAGCATGGAAAAATACCAGCTACAGTTGGTCCCGTCTCTTTCATGGTTTAAGGGTGAAGTGTTGGTGTCTTTCCATCACTGGGGTTAGCCAGTATGTTTTCAAAAGTCTGGCTAATTCTTGTGTCAGCCCTCTCCTAGCCTCCCTACTGCTTTATCTTACAACTCAGAGGTGCTGCAGCACTGGAGAAAACCAGAAAACCTGCCTGCTTCCTTCTAAAGCCTCTTGCAGTAGCAGCTCCAGAAGACCCCTGGAAAAAGGGTTGACTTCCCATACAGCACTTTTTTTTTTTTTTTGGGAACAGTGGAGTTATAGAGCTCTTTTTTTTTCCCCCCAAGAGCCTTCCTTGAAAAGTGAAAAATAAATTCAAAGAGAGGCATGTCCTAGTTCAAGGACAGAAGATTGAGGTTTATATGAGGAGTACTGAAGTGTGTGCATTCTGGCTCTGTGTACAGAAAGCCCAGTAAACTCACTGCCTAAATCTGTAGCTAAGGCATGGAGGAGACACAGACATCACTTTCCTCCTCTTCATCTCCCCCCAGAATCTTAGTAAGTTGAGGATGCAAAGGTAGGGAGTATCCAGGCAAGGGAAGGTAATCTGTTATCAAAGCAGGACAGAGAATCCAGCAAAATGCACAGCAAAATCCAACCCTTTGTTGTGAACTCTGCCACAGGTACCTGCCCAAAGTCCTGATACAATTTATTCCAATAATTTCATAACAGCACAAGGAGGTCCTGAAGTCCTTGCCTCCAATATCAGCTCTAGCAGTAATGAGGAAAGACAGAAAGACAGACAGAGAAAGGAAGAAAGGAAGAAAGGAAGAAAGGAAGAAAGGAAG